>PVHT020004020.1:1472111-1556852 GCA_004024745.2 Catagonus wagneri
TTGTTTTCTCCCACTTCCCTTTGGGGCATAGCATCTATTATCTTGGGACCTCAACTGGAATTCTAACATCTGGGTACAGGTATCTAGAAAAGAGCCTGGAAGGAAACTCACCTAAATGTTCACCATGGATGGTGGCGTTACAGGTGATTTGAATGTTTTCTTTATATTTAATTTTTTTCTAAAGTACAGTTGATTTACAATGCTGTGCCAACTGCTGCTGTATAGAAAAGTAACTCAGTTATACATATATATATATACATCCCATGTTTTCTTTATACTTTTATCTCATTTCTGATGGTTCAACAATGAACAATAACCAGAAGAAAGTGCTACATCATTTATTTTAATTAGAGAATTCCCATGACTCATAGCCTTACAAGTCTTTATTCCTCCCTTACCCCCCTCCTAACACCAAAAATGTCTTTTTCTCTGAGATCATTTCCTCCGCCACACTTTCCTTTTACCATGTCCTCTTTTGCATTGTCTTACTTGTCTTTCCAACCTTAGCACCGAGCACCGCAGCAGCAAATCAGAGAGGGTAAGCCCCTGTTATTTAAAGGGAATCTATCTGGAGAAGACCATGGATTTCCTTTGTTCCCATCATCACCATTATAAAGCTTTTCCACTGGACATTTAGAGCACCGACCAAATAACAGAGCCATCTGCCCCTTCACTGAGAGAGCAAGTTCCCATGTGCTAGACTGGAGTTCCACAGGGAGAAGCAAGAATTGATCTTTTTTATTTTATTTTTTTATTTTTTTTTTTTTGCCTTTTGTCATTTTATGGCCGCACCCGCGGCATGTGGAGGTTCCCAGGCTAGGGGTCTAATCGGAGCTGTAGCCACTGGCCTGCGCCGCAGCCACAGCAACGCAGGATCCGAGCCGCGTCTGCAACCTGCACCACAGCTCACGGCAACGCCGGATCGTTAACCCACTGAGCAAGGGCAGGGATCAAACCCGCAACCTCATAGTTCCTAGTCGGATTCGTTAACCACTGCGCCACGACGGGAACTCCGATCTTTTTTATTTTTTATTTTTTAATTAATTTTTAAATTAACGTATAGCTGATTTACAATTCTTAATTTCTGCTCTACAGCAAAGTGACTCAGTTATACACATTTGCATACATTTTTAAAATATTCTTTTTCCGTTATGGTTTATCCCAGGATACTGAATATAGTTGCCTGTGCTATACCATAGGTCCTTGGTACCCATCTATTTCATATAAAGTATTGTGTATATATCAATCCCAACCCCCTAATTTGCCTCCCACCCCACACCCCTTTGGTATACATAAATTTGATTTCAAAGTTGTTGAGTCTGTTTCTATTTTGTAAGTTCCATCGTATCATTTTTATTCGATTCCACATATTAGTGATCTCATATGATGTTTGTCATTCTCTGTCTGATTCCACTTAGTATGATAATGTCTAGGTCCATCCAGGTTGCCGCAGATGGCATAATTTCATGCTTTTTTATGGCTGAGTAATGTTACACTGTATATACTACCACATCTTCTTTATCCAGTTCTCTGTTGATGGACATTTAGGTGCTTCCATATCTTGGCTATTGTAAATAGTCCTGCAGTGAACACTGGGGTGGATGTATCTTGTTGAATTATGGTATTCTCCAGATACATGCCCAGGAGTGGGTTGTTGGATCATATGGTAGTTTTATATTTAGTTTTTAAGGAACCTCCATACTGTTCTCCATAGTGGTTGCACCAGCTTACATTCCCATCCCTTTTTTCCACACCCTGTTCAGCATTTTTTATTTGTAGACTTTTTAACAATGGCCATTCTGACCAGTGTGAGGTGGTACCTCATTGCAGTTTTGATTTGCATTACTCTGATAATTAGCGATGTGGAGCACATTTTCAGGTGCCTCCTGCTGTCTACATGTCTCCTTTCTAGAGATGTCTGTTTAGGTCTTTTGCCCATTTTTCAATTGGGTTGTTTGGTTTTTTGTTGTTGAGTTGTAAGAGCTGTTTTTATGTTTTGGAAATTAAGCCTTTGTCAGTTGCCTTGTTGGCAAAATTTTTCACCCATTCCATAGGTTGTCATTCAGTTTTTTATTGTTTCCTTTGCTGTGCAAAAGCTTGTAAGTTTGATTAGGTCCCATTTATTTATTTTTGTTTTTAAGAAATTATCTTTTAAAAGAGGGTTATTGGCAGAATTTCCGTTGTGGCTCAGTGGTAATTGGCTAGACTAGTATCCATGAAGATACAGGTTCGGTCCCTGGCCTCACTCAATGGATTAGTGCATGAGCTGTGGTGTAGGTTGAAGACTTGGCTCAGATACTGCATCTAAAAAGCAAGACAAAAAAGGGGAGCAGGGGAACGGGGACTATTGGCAAACATCCTCACCAGCAATTCTCAAATGATAGAAATTTGGTCCTCAAAATATTACCAAGTATCAGCAAAGTACAATTGAAAGTTAAGGCCGAAGAACATTTGCAAACCCTTGAAATCCACCTAAGCAGTTTCACTTCTAGAGGAGTCTTTTCCATACACCATTAACATACACTTATGTCATATTTTGTGAATCATATAAATGTGCTGATAGTGGCCACAGGATGCATCCGAGATTTCATTCATTAGGTTGTATTGAAGACTTTTTTGCAGGGGAAGAATATTAAAAACAAACAAGAACCCTGGTTTTTGCCTTAACAAAGAGAAAAAAAAGGGCTGGTTGCTTCTTATACCCACTGCTCCCCGCACCCCAACTCCCTCCCATCTGGAGACCACTGAATAGTTTTTTTGTTTCTATAGTTTTGCATCTTCCATTATATAAAAAGAATCATATAATATACAGCCTTTGAGTCTGGTCTTTTTCACTTAGCATAATACATTTGAGATTCATCCCTGATTTTGTATCTATCGATGGTTTGTTCCTTTTTATTGCTGAATAGTATCTTACTATATGGATGTACCATAATTTGTTTACTCATTCACCAGTTGAAGGACATTTGGGTTGTTTCTGGTTTTGAGTGATTGAATAAATCTGCTGTAAATAGTGGTGACCAAGCTTTTGTATGGACATAAATTTTCATTTCTTTTGTATCTAAGTGTCGGATTGCTAGGTAGTATGGTATTACGGGATTTAAAATTTTTAACCTTTCTAATAGGTGTGAAATTGTACCTCATGTGGTTTTAGTTTGCATTTCACTAATAACTAATGATGTTGAACACTTTTTAATATGTATATTTGTCGTCTATCTTCTCTGGTGAAATGTCTGTTCAAATCCTTGGGCCATTAAAAATATTGGTTATATTTTTATTTTTAAGTTTTAAAAGTTCTTTTGTTTAATTTTTAAAATTGAGGTATAATTCACATATAACATGGTTAGTTTTAGGAGTACAGCATAATGATTTGATAGTTGTATATATTACAAAATGATCACCACAATAAGTCTAGTTAACATGCATTATCATACATAGTTACACAATTTTTTCTTGTGGTGAGAACTTTTAAGATCTATTCTCTTAGCAGCTTTAGTAGGAAATGCAATATAGTATTATTAGCTATAGTCACATGACTTATATTTTTCGTAATTGAAAGTTTGAACCTTTTGACCCCTTCACCCATTTATATATTTATAAAATTCTTTTATATATTGTAGGTACAAGACCTTTGTCAAATATGTGTTCTGTAAATATTTTCTCCCTTTTTGTTCTCTTGTAATTGTCTTTTGCAGAGCAGAAATTTTAATTTTGGAAAAGTCAAATTTATCATTTTTTAATGTGTTATGCTTTTGATGCTGTATCAGAGAAGCTTTGCCTAAACTGGTGATTTTCAAATGGGAGACAGTCTACCTATCCTGATCATTTGGCCATGTCTGAAGACATTTTTGATTGTTCTGATTGGGTGTAGGGGTGCTACTGGCATCTAGTGGGACCAGAGCTGCTGTTAAATACCCTACGATGCACAGCCCAGCTCCTCATACAAAGAACAATTCAAAAACAGTGCCAAGGCTGAAACCTTGGCTTAACTCAAGGTCACAAAATTTTGTTCTTTTCCTTCTTCTTTTCATTTTTAAGAAAATTTTGTAATTTTCTATGCTACATGTAGGTTTATGGCTCTTTATAAGTTTTGTGTACTTATACTTGGTTGAAGTTCTTTCTTATTTTTTGGCATAGATGTCCAGTTATTTCAATAACATTTGTTGAAAAGACTATCCTTATTCCATTGAGTTACCTTTGATTTTAAATGCATGGGTCTGTTTCTGGATTCTCTTCTGTTGCTCTGTTGTTTATCTTTCCTCTAGAACCATATGGTCTTGATAATTTGCTTTATAGTAAGCCTTGAAATCAGATAGTCTGAAATCTTATAATTGTATACCTCTTTTTCAAAACTGTTTCTGCTCTTCTGTTTTATCTCATTCTTTTTGATAGCAGCTTGTAGAGGTACACTGAATTAAATGGCCAACTCTTAAATTCAACATTTGACCAAAGCTGAAGTTAAGTATCCACCACCATAGAAAGAGAACTTCCAGTATAAAGGAAAAAAATCAAGCTTTTATTTTAAAATGTAATTATTATCACAGTTTTATTAGTAAAAGTTTTGACAGTCATATTTTACAAATTGGATATTATACTGTAGGGACAATAATTTCTGCATGGCTTGATTTGTTCCTATAGCGAACATACTACTGAGAGCAGTCATTAAAAAAGCTATACAAAAAGACATACTCAGAACACAATAGATTAATCAAGACAAATCTAAAAAATATTCAAGTAACTCACAAAAAATGTAGGAGGAAGAAAACAGAGAAATAAAAAACAGAGAACAAACAAAAAAAATAAAATGGTAAACTTAAGCACTGATATTAATAATTACATTATATGTAAGTGGTCTAAACACAACAAAAATATAGAGGTTGGTAGAATAGATTAAAACATGGCTCTACTATGTCTTGTCTATAAGAAACTCATTTCAAATGTCATGGTATAGATAGATTGAAAGTAAAAGGACAGAGAGTTCCTGCTGTGGCTCAGTGGTTTAAAAATCTGACTGCAGCTCGGGTCTCTGTGGAGGCATGGATTTGATCCCTGGCCTGGTGTAGTGGGTTGAAGGATCCAGCATTGCTGCAGCTGTGATGCAGGTCACAGCTGCAGCTCAGATTCAGTTCCTGGCCTAGGAACTTCCATATGCTATGGATGCATCCATTAAAAAAGAAAAAAGTGAAAGAACAGAAATATTATATCATACAAACATTAATAAAAGGAAGTAAGATTGGCTATGTTAATATTAGATAAAGTAGACTTCAGAGCAAACAAAATCACCAGAGACACAGAAATTACATAATAATAGAAGATCAATCGATCATGAAGATATAGCAGTCCTAAATATATATATATGTACACCAACAAAAGACTTACAAAATCTGTGAGGTAAAAACTGATAAAACTAAAAGGAGAAAGAGACAAATTCACAGTTATAGTTGGACTTCAACAGACCTCTCTCAACAATCAATAGAAAAGTAAACAGAAAATTAGCAAAGATGTAGAAGAAAACAATACTACCATCAACCAACTAGATCTAATTGACATTTTTTAGAACACTCTACTCATAAAGAGTAGACTCTACATTGCAAGTGTCCATGAAAAGACACTTGGTCCGTATACCAAGACAGACTGTGTCCTGGGCCATTAAAGAAACTTAAAACTCTCTGAAATCATAGGAGGGCATTTTCTAAGCACCATGGAAGCAAGGTGGAACTCAATCACAGAAAGATAAAACTCTGCAAATACTGGGGAAATGATCAATATGCTTATAAATAATCTGTGGGTCAAAGAGGAAGGCTTAAGGAGAATTTTAAAAATCTACACTGAGCTGAATCAAAATGAAAATACAAATTATTAAATTTATAGGACACCACTAAAGAAGTCCTGAAAGAGAAATTTATAGCACTAAACCCTGACATTAGAAAAGAGAACTCTCTCTCACAGGGTTCCCGTCGTGGCACAGCAGAAATTAATCCAACCAGGAAATGTGAGGTTGCCAGTTCAATCCCTGGCCTTGCTCAGTGGGTTAGGTGTTGCTGTGAACTGTGGTGTAGGTCGCAGACAAGACTTGGATCCTGTGTTGCTGTGGCTGTGGTGTAGGCCGGCAGCTGTAGCTCCAATTCGACCCCTAGTCTGGGAACCTCCACATGCTGCTGGTGTGGCCCTAAAAAGCAAAAAAAAAAAAAAAAAAAAAAAGGAACTCTCTAATCAGTTTCTCACAATTTGTATAAATCTGTAATTATCTCAAAATAAGATTAATTATATGAAAAATACATATAAATATATATTTACAGTCATATTTATTGCACTTTATTGTACTTGGCAAATATTATGTTTTTGACAAATTAAAGGTTTGTGGAAACAGTAGGACCATTTCCCCAGCAACATTTTCTCATTTTGTGACTCTGCATCACATTTTGGTAATTCTTACAATATTTCAAACCCTCTCAGTGTATTTGTTTTGATGATCTGCCATCAGTGAGCTTTAATGTTACTATTGTAATTGCTTTGGAGAATCACAAAATGCATCTGGTGGCTTTAGATGGAAGCCAATGCTTATTTACCATTTTGAAAATCCTAAGGCCCTTAAGAGTTAGTCTAAATCTCTTCTGCCTGCTCTATAGAAACGGAACAAACCTGAATGACTGCACATCTGCCCACATCATGATTAGCTGATATTTTAAGCCCATTGTTGAGATCTACTGCTCAGAAAAAAAGATTCCTTTCAAAATATTACTATTAATGGACAATGCACCTGGTCACCCAAAAGCTCTGATGGAGATGTACAATGAGATTCATGTTGTTTTCATGCCTGCTAACACAACATCCATTCTGTAGCTATAGATCGTGATTCTAATAATGCATCTGGGCAATGTCAGCTGAAAACTTTCTGAAAAGGACTCACCATTCTGGATGCCACTAGTTTCATGACTCGTGAAAAGAGGTCAGAATATCCACATTAACAGGAGTTTGGAAGAAGTTGATTCCAACCCTCATGGATGACGTTGAGGGGTTTAAGACTTCACTGGAGAAAGTCACTGGAGGTGTGGTGGAAATAGCAAGAGAACTAGAATTAGATGCGAAGGCTGAAGATGTGACAGAATCGTTGCCATCTCATGATAAAACTTTAATGGATAAGTAGTTGCTTCTTATGGATGAGCAAAGAAGTGGTTTATTGAGATGGATCCAATTCCTGGTGAAGATACTGTGAAGATTATTGAAATGACAACCAAGGATTTAGAATATGAAGCTTAAGCCTAAAATATCAGGTCAAAATTGACACTTAGTGCAGCTCAGTGCCCAATATTTCCATTGTGTCAAAAAGTTCTGGTTTCCTGCTTATGGGCATTTAAGATGTTCCTTTTTTTTTTTTTTTTCTGTTACAGAGTTGCAACAACAATTCTTCAACATATATTTGTATAAACTTTAGGGAGTGTGTATTAGTCTGTCCTTGCTGCCATAACAAAATTTCATAGACTGGGTGGCTTAAACAACAGGAACTTATTTTCTCACAGTTCTAGAGGTTGAGAAGTCCAAGATCAAGGTGCCAGCCAATTCCGTTTCTGGTGATAGCTCTCTTCCCATCTTGCAGACAGCTTCTCTGTGAGCGCACATCTCTTCCTTTTCCTCTTCTTTTCCCCTTCCCCCTTCCTCTTTTTGAAAGGCCACAGTCTTATCAAATCAGGGCCCTATCTTTTAAGACCTCATCTAATATTAATTAGCTCCTGAAGTCCCAATGTCCAAATACAGTCACAACAGAGATCAGGGCTTCACCATGTGAATTTTGAGAGGACATACATAGTCCATAGCAAAGCAGATCTGTAGGACTAATTCCTAAAATGGGGATTGACTTGTCATATCAAAGGTATGTACATTAAAACTTTTTAATTCATGATATCAAATTTCTATCACAAATCCTTATAACAGTTTATTATCCCTGCATCTCTATGTGGGTCTGTCTTTTCCTCATCTTCACTAACACTGGATATTTATTCTGCCAATATAATAGTCTTTAGAATGTGCATTTTAAGATTTTTGAATATTCTGGAGTATATGCCTGCTGGCCACTTGTGGTTCTTTTTCTGAAATGGACCTTTGACTGCAGTTGGCTTTAGGAGCTGAACCTACTGCTAAGACTGCTTCCCACGTTGACTTTCATGCAGTAGAATGATGTACAAAGCACTTCCCTTCCCTGGAATTTGCCTGATTTAGAAGGAACATGCCTGCCCACCGCCCATGAAAGGCTGTACCTCTGCGTATAATGGAATGCTACTCACTCTCTTCAGTGTAGAGCACAATTGGGGTGGTACATAAACTTCCAGTACATGTGCCCAATTTAAACATTACACTAATCAGCCAGAAATATACTCCACAGCCATCAGCTGAATTTCCAGTGACGGAAATTCAGGAAGCTCCTGAATTGATGTCAGGAAGCTCCGGAGTGCTCATCTAGGGCTAAAGAAAGCGGAAAGCATCTATGAAAAGTGTCAGTCTCAGGAGGGGGTCTGCCTGGAATAGTTCTGACTGCCTCAAGCAGTGCCTGGCCTCTGGGACAATCCGCTCACCCTGATAAGCAGGTGGAGAGCAGCGTCGGCCCCTATGGTGTGGCCGGTTAGCTGTGTGAGATGGATTCTCTGATTTTATGGTGAAACTCCCAACTTCCACAGTAAGAAAAAAAATCTTTTACCGTTTCTTCTATTTTTGTCTTTTCAGGGTCGCACCCGCAGAATATGCATGTTCCCAGGCTAGGGGTCTAATCGGCGCCACTGGCCAATGCCACAGCCACAGCAAAGCAGGATCTGAGCCGCGTCTGCGACCTATACCACAGCTTATGGCAACGCCAGATCCTTAACCCACTGAGCAAGGCCAGGGATCGAACCCGCGACCTCATGGTTCCCAGTCAGATTCATTAACCATTGAGCCACGATGGGAACTCCTACCATTTCTTATTACAAAAGTAATGAAGTTCACTGTCAGGGGGGGAATATGGACATTTTCTTTTAAAAACTGCCGTGATGCACCTAATAATCATGATAATTTAGGGTATCATCTAATGCAAGGTTCAAAATCGCTTACGATGGATGATCTCCAAGTATCACTCCTTGCACTTGGTTTGTCTGAATTAGAAACTAAATAAGAGCCGCAAATTACAGTTGGTTGTTAAGCCTCTCGAATCCCCTTCAGTGCTCAGCAGTCCTTTCTCGATCTCCCCCATGCTGTGTTGCAGAAACCAGGTGGTTCTGTGGAAAGGCTTATAATAAGGAAATACAAAGGAAGTTCAGTTTTCCCCAACATTGAGATAATGGGCTGGTGGGGGGGGGGGATGAAAGCGGTGGATCCGGGAAGGACTGAGGGAGTGAGTGGGACTAAAATTTAGCCCCATCACACTGTCCACTGGTCAGTGACTGCATCACCCACCAGAATCACCGTGTGGCCTAGTTAGAGGATAGGCAGCTGGGAAGAGAGACTCTAAAGAAAACTAAGCAGAAAGCTTAATGCCCAGATGTGAGGAGCAGACTAAATGCCAGAGATGGAGAAAGTCCCAGGACAGGAGAAAGATGAGAAAGCAGAGAGGGCTGGATGAAACAGTTCTGGAGAGAGAATAGGTTCTGGAAACCAGACTATTCACAGGAAGGCAGTAGAGTCAGCTTTTCAAAACAGGAAAAGATTCCCCCTAGAGTTTCCAAGCTGCCTGATTTGTACTTCTCCTATCCTTAGAAGTTTCCGTAGTAAACACAAGGATTAGGTTTTGTCTCTCCCAGTTTCCTGTCTTTAATTTCCTGCTGCTGTTGTTCCTCCAAATGTTTTATTATTGACTTTGTTGTCCGTGAGTTAAAGACAGCATCTTTATCACTCGGTGGCTGGGCAACCGCCACATTCAGTTTGCTTGTGATTCTCTTAGGAGTCAGTGGTTCTAAGACTTTTGTGCTGCTTCCTTCTTAAAGCAGTAAGAACAAGGCATCAAGACCCAAAGCAAAGATGCCGACCCACAAGAAATGAGATGTGCAAATCCATACCTTTGTTCAAGGAAGCCCTAAAGCAGGTAGTGTTGGAGTCCTTTGGGTCTTTTCTGAAGTTCTGGGTGCGATGTGTTCTAAAGCCCAAGGTCCTCATCCTGGCCTCCAGAGCATCCAAGACCTGGCTTCCTCCGTACCGCTCCCCACTCAGCTCACACTGCATCCTCCCAAGCTCCCTCCCACCGGCCCTTTTCTGATATTTAGGTGTTCAACCAAGGGTGCCAAGTTGTGCTCTCCCTCTGCCCCCCATCCTCCTGGAGTTGGTGCCTTCTCATCTTTCTCATCTCTGTTCAGATGTTAGCTCTTCAAGGAGCCTTTTCTGAGCTCTTATCTGAAGGAACCCTTCCCCAGTCCTTCTCGGTTCTCTTGTTTCTTCTTCATTGCACTTTTGTATTGGAAATGATATGGTTTATGGGTTTGATCACTAAGTGTCTGCTAGGGACTAAATGTTGTGCCCCCTCAAAATTCATCTGAAGCCCTAGTCTCATACCATGCGATGGTATTTGGAGGTGGGGTCTTTGGGGAGTAATTACATCATGAGGGTGGAGCCCTCGTGAATACGATTAGTGCCCTTGTAAGAAGAAATGGGAGAGAGATGATCTCTCTCTCTCTCTCTCTCTCTCTGTTATCTGAGGGCATAGCAAGAAGACAGATGTCTGTAAACCGGAAGGAGGGCCCTCACCAGAAGCTAACAAGGCTGGCACCCCAACCTCAGACTTGCAGCCTCCAGAACTGTGAGAAATAAATGCTGTGTAAGCTCCCAGTCTCTGGGACTTAACTATAGCCCGAAACGACTGCAGGGATCTGTCCTTCCAGGCTCATAAGTTCCAGGAGAGCAGACCTGAGTGGGCCTTATTTACTGCCATTTTTCCAGCTTCTAGAATGATGCCCAGAATGTAGTAAATACTCAGAAATTATTAATTGAGTCTATTGTGAATGGTGAAAAGTTCCAAGTCTCAGAAGATCAGGCTGCTCCATCATTCCATTTATATGTTCATCCTTCTTGATAACCTCTATCAGACACAGCCAGGCTGCTCATTCACCTCCAAGGCTCAGGAAGTTAATAGCCTCCCCACGGTGGCTTAGGTTCTTGAGGAAGACTGTTGGGAAACTATGAAAGAAAATCCAAAGACCATTTTAGAGAAGGAAAATTTGACAGGGATTTGAGTTTTGGCATGTGAAATGACAGGAGGCGTACAGAGGGGGGAACTGGGAAATTAAGACTGGCCTTCATTCAGGTCAGGCCTTGTCCCCGTGTCCTACCCATGTTGTGACACTGAATCTTCTCAACAAGCTTATGAAGGAAGAATTCATATCCCCATTTTACAGATGAGGAAACTAAGGCTCAAAATGGTAAAGCTCATTTGCAGCAACATGGATGGACCTGGAGATTATCATACTAGGTGTAGTAAGTCAGACAGAGAAAGAGAGATATCATATGAGATCACTTAAATGTGGGACCCAAAGAATGCTACAAATGAACTTATTTACAAAACAGAAACTCAGACATAGAAAACAAATTTATGGTTATTAAAGGGGCACAGGGGCAGGGATAAACGAGAAGTTTGGGATTAACAGCTACACACTCCTGTGTGTAAAATCGATAAATAACAAGGATCTGCTATATAGCACAGGGAGCTGTGTTCAGTATCTCGTGATAACTTAGAGTGGCAAAGAATCGGAAAAAGAATAGATATGCAAATACATGTGCGTATATTATAACTGAATCACTTTGCTGTACACCTGAAACTTTATAAATCAATTGTACTTCAATTTAAAAAACAGAAAAAAAGGTAAAACAAATGTCTCAGCATCATATAGCTAATAGGTGGTGAAACCAGGTTCAGGCTGAGGTCAGCCTGACTCGAAGCCCCTGTGTATGTGTGCGTGTGTGTGTTTTCCAACCCACACCCCTGCCCTCTCTGCTCTGAGGACATGGGGCAAGAGGGTGGGGGGTACGGAGGGGGTTCTGACATTACACAGATGAAGACCCAGGGAACTGGATTGAAGGACACCTCCCATGCGCTCACCATCTATATTGATTTCAAATATCCTTTAGAAGCACTTCCAGCTATAACTGCCTCCTCTATTTTGAAACAAAGGGTCTAATTCACTGTCATTTTTACACAATAGGGACCTCTGTAAATTACAGCTTTTTGGCACTCCAATTGCAAAGGCAACAGGGACTATAACTGGGCCATCAATAACCTCCCCCGTGCAGAGGAGGTGGACGTATAAGCAGCAAAAAGATGCCTGAGATTTTAGAACTTGATGGTTTCCCAGGTCATCTTCTGCTCGGCAGAATTAAATGTAAGTGTTGTTGGGCTTATGCCTTCTGAGCCCATTTTGAAAATGAGATAATGCATCTTCAAGGTGGGAGAGAGGCTCCTTTGTCCCTCCTGGCACATTTTAAATAGTAATAACCGAGGCTCTAAGGGCCAAGGGTGAGCCAGGAGGGGGAAGCGACTCGGAGCTGCCTCTTTCTGAATTACCCTGCAGACAGTAGCAAACTGTCAAAGCCACACACACCTTCCACTCCCCATCAAAACGATAGAAGATGACTTGAAGGCGGAAGCCACTCTGGCTCTGTCTCAGACAAGGCTCTTTTCTCACCCAGATGGGACTCCGTAATCCTCTGCAAACCCCCCAGCATCACTTACTGGGTTAGAAGTTGACTCTTTGGCTGGCTCTTGCATTTCCTTCACCGTTAGAGTCTGAGCCACAGGAGGTGATTTTACAATGAACTTGCTGCCAGCCTCTCTCTGATGGATGCTGCAGAGAGAAAATTACGGGGCATCGGTTGTGGAATGAAAGCTTCTAGCTGAGCAGTCTTCCCAATACATGGAAAAGCACCTGGCAAAGTTTGATGTTTGGGTTACATATCCATTCCCGATTTTTACATGGCATAGAGAAGCTAGGTGCATACTGGATTTTTTTTTTTCTGGAAAAATTCACAAATGAGACTTTGACGTGTATGTGCATGAGCCCTCCTCACCCGGAAACCACGTTACTAATTCAGGAAGAGGGAGGCCAACCCCCTCCCACAGAAGGAAGGATTTGTGATTAGTGATAGCTACCAGGAACTGGTGAAAGGGAAGGAGACGTGTGTGGGCCTTTGCGTGAAGAGGCACGTGGTAATAAAACCATCTTGGGGGTCAGCATCCTAAGATGCTGCTGATACCTGCTGTTGGCCAGCTCTTCCTGCAATGTGGCCAGGCGTTTCCGGTAAAGGTGTCTTTCTGTTCCTCAGCAGAGTAGCTTTATGTCTTTGAATCAGAATTCTGAGAGCTAGAAAAGACCCGGTGAGCTCCACATCCAGTGTTGCCTAAGCTCTTGGTAGAGCCATGTCATCTCACATGTCACAGTGTAGGTTTTAGGGCCACAGAGTTGAAGACGTTTTGACCAGGAGGCAATTTGGATCAACCATCCCGGTCAGTCTGCATCAGGAAGCTCTTTAACTGAGTTCCTGACACTTGAGGAAAGATTCCCATCGCCAGGCTCTGAAAATGCCTGTTTGGCATGTCAGCTGGGGCTGCTTAAACTTTACCTCTAGATCATCGCTCAGACCTCAGGGTTCTGTGCTATTGATCGCTGGGTCTGACTCACCGCTGATATTTTTGAGCAATTGACCATTAGGTCTGAAGTACACTTTGGGTAAAGGGGGATCCAAGGAGAAGAAGGTTGTTTGCAGTCCTGCAGTTCTCTGGTATATTACCCATCTGGGGGATGGTTTAGGAGTCCACCAGAGAGGATATTTTAAAAATACAGCTTGGCAGACTTTTGGTGGAAATTGACGTATAAGTTAATTCTGGAGAAGCCCAGAAGAGCTAGACTGGGGTCTGCCAAGTTAAGTGCTTCCTTGACTCAAGTTGTGGAGCTAGTGCGATGGTGAGTAGGTCTCCATCCTTTGCAGAAAAGCAAAGAAAGTCTGATCGAGCCTTGAAGGGGCCCCTTTGGGTCCATGCCATGATCGTTCGCCATCTGTGATGGAGAAACAGTTGTAGACTCGGTTCCATTAATGTATTTTCTGCTTAAGATGTTAACTTAAGATAGAGACATTCATTCCTTCTTGTTGTTGTCGTTTAAACCTATGGCTTCTGTGTTTGTCCTAGAGTCATAAAAGAATCCCCAAACTTGTAAAACTCAGTTGATGTTAACAGATGTTTGTACATAGATATATGTCATCTGTGGATTTGAGGTGGGGTCAAAAGGCTCTTCTCAAGTCAGAGTTTTAAAACGTGAGTGGTTTTAAGACTACTTGCTAGTAGTAAATGAAGAGTAAAGTGACAGAGACAATCAAACCCCTGGTTTACGTGGCACTTTTGTTTCTCTCGGGGACAATGGCATTTCATGAGGAGTGATTTATAAGGGAGTTGAAAAGCCCTCCAAATGTACACTGATACCTTAAACCCAGACAAAGTGATTCATTCTCTTTATGGTTTAAACACAGCCTCTCCTTGGCAATTCAGTTACCTCCTGGGAGAAGGAACACATAGTCTTTAGCTAGCTCCAGTCTGGCTTTCCAGGCAGAGAAAAAGTGGATACAGGAACTAGCATCTGCTGCATTCTGTTTTGTACCTAGTAGAGGTATAAAGCTTTTGGCATAGGATCTCAATTAACCTCTCAACAGCTCAGCTTAAGGTAGGATTATCACTGCTTCACAGATGATCCCCAGGCACAGGGATGTGAGTCCATCCCTTGGAGTTGTACAGGTAGGATGTGGAGGCTTCTTAGTCAGCTCAGGCTGCTATAACAAAATACCACAGGCTGGGTGGCTTCAACAATGGATATGTATTGCTCGCAGTTCTGCAGGCTGGAAGGCCAAGATCAAGGTGGCAGCAGATTGGGTTCAGGGTGTGAGCTTACTTCCCAGATTCTAAACAGATGTTCCTGCCTTCCTGGGGGAGAGAGTAAGAGTTCTGGTCTCTTTTCCTCTTCTTATAAGGACACTGATCTCATCACGGGGACCCCATCCTCATGACCGCATCTGACTGCATCTGAACTTCCCAGAGGCTCTCCCTCCAAATGCCAACCTACTGGGGGTTTAGGGCTTCAACATGTACATTTGGCGGGGACACATCAGTGCGTGATAGGAGAAGTCCTCCCTTCCAGGCCCCTCGCGATCCTTGGCAGGGGCTGGAGAAGTGCTGTAGAAAGGACCCAGATGGGTAGGGAGTCTGAGAACACCGGGGTCCCTATTAGGAGGCTACTAATTGTGGGAGCCTGAGGCAAGGCACAGTCCTGAGAATAAGACGCGATCACCTATAGGGAAGAAAATCTCTTCTTCCTTTCTTTTTGGACACCCACATCATAGTATGTAAAACTTGATGCCAGTGTGAACACACTCACAGTCACACACATACATCTATGGAAAGAGAAACCAAAGGAGGAGTAGAGTAGAGTCTGTAACAGTAGTTAATCCTGGAAGGTGAAATTGTGACTTATTGCATCTTTTTTCATTTATTTGTAGTGTTTACTTTTCTAAAATGATCTGCTTATTATTTGCATACATTTGTAACTTATACCCCGCGTCCTCCCAATGTATCTTTTCACAATCTGTGTTGTTTTTCAAAGGTCACTCCGTGCTGTGTCTGTGCATGTCTAAACACTAGGTTGTAAGTTCAAGTATTTAATGCTACTTCTTGTTTTTTTCCCCACCAAATTGATGGGAGATTTGCTGTTGGTGGTCCTTTGGTTTTTGCATAGGACTGACTAGGTGTCAGTCCGTCCTGTAGGCACAAGCTAAGTGATACAATTTCGTTAAGTTGGAAAATAAGTGTTTTTCTGAACTTCCCCCTAGGCTTTTGATAACATGAGATTTTGTGCCCTTGTAGGGACAAAACAGAAGTGAAGACTGTTTATGAAAAGGAAAATATAAAGTTAGGAAAATGAAGCCTGCCATACTTTCTTCTCATTCCCATCCCACAGATGGATAATTTCATCCTGACCTTTTTCAAAGAAAAGCCATTTATTTATTCATCAGGTTTTTTGTTGTTGTGGCTATGGCATATAGCAGCTTGATATGGGATCTCAGTTCCCAGACCAGGGACTGAACCTGGGCCGCAGTGGTGAAAGCACCGAATTCTAATCACTAGACCACCAGGGACCTCCCCATCAAAGTTTTAAACTAAAAATGAAATGAAGCTAGATTTTTTTTTAATTTATTTATTTTTGCCACTGGGGTTTGGGAAGGAAGATGAAAAAACAGGAAGAGAAAAGCCTTTAATTATTCTTTGTACCATTTAAAACTTAAAGCAGCTTAGTATCAGTGGGAGCTGAAACTAATTAGAAATCAGAATTATGTTTGCTTCGTCAGTGTTCAGATAAATCCAAGGGGAAACAAAGAGGTGCTTTTGTAATTAAATTTCAATTTCGTGTAACAATCTTAGTCGGTGTTATCGGCAACTGTGGGTGCTTTTTTTTTTTTTTTTAAGGACGTTTAAGCACGTCTTCTGGAAAAAGCCAACAACTGACTAAGTTTTGTGTAGAAGTGAGATGACTCAAAGGAGGGGAGGGCCTCAGAACAGACCAGTGAGGCCATATGGTAACTAACATCCGCTCACGACCTGCGCGGCTGGTGGGATGATTCCAAGAAGCCCATGTCAGCAGGGTCCCCAGGGCGAGGCTTCCCCTCTACTTTTCTCCACTGTGTTGGCCGGTGGCATTGTCACCTCCCCCCAGGGACGGCTTGAAGGGGAGAACGCTGTCCTGGTGCAGTGTTTCCTCTGGCAGGAGCAGGGAGCGGGGAGAGCCTCCGGAGTGTGAGACAGCCTCTTCTAGAAGCCGTTGTAGGACTGGGGGGGTGACCCCTGGATGAAAGCACCCCAGCGACCTAGACTTTGCTGATCTGATCGAATCTGGGCCGCAGGTGACCAGCCTTGATATCTAAGGACCCCCCGCTCTGCCCACCCATGACGTGTTGCCCGGTGTGCAGGAAGGAGTATTCATGCGGTGCTATGCTCTGCTGAGCTTTTGCTACATGCCAGGTCCAGTATTTACTTATTTATATTAATTTTTTTTTTTTTTTTTTTGGTCTTTTTAGGGCTGCACCTGAGGCATATAGAAGTTCCCAGGCTAGGGGTTGAATCAGAGCTATAGCTGCTGGCCTATGCCACAGCCACAGCACTATTCATACATTATTCCTCTCAAGATACACAATAAACTTAGGGAGCAGGAATGATTCACCCCATCTTTTTCTTTCTTTTTTTTTTCTTTTTTGCTTTTTAGGGCCACACCCGCGGCATGTGGAGGTTCCCAGGCTAGTGGTCGAATCAGAGCTGTAGCCTCCAGCCACAGCCACAGCAACGCAGGATCTGAGCCGTGCCTGCGACCCACACCACAGCTCATGGCAATGCTGGGATCGTTAACCCAGTGATTGAACCTGCAAGGCCAGTGATTGAACCTGCAACCCTATGGTTCCTAGTTGGATATGTTAACCGCTGCGCCACAACAGGAACTCCTCACCCCATCTTTTGATTACACAACTTGTCAGTTTATTCTCAATTCTCTTATGACCACACCTTTCTTTTCATTGTGGTAAAATACACGTGAATTTTTTTTCATTTTTAATCATTTCTAAAAGTACAATTTAGTAGTAATTACGTACATGCAAATTGTTGTGCCACCATCGCCACCATCCATTTCCAGAATTTTTTCATCTTCTCAAACTGAAACTTTGTCTCTGTGACACGAAAACTATCCTCCGCCCCTGCCAACCACTGGCAGCTACCATTCTACTTTCTGTTTCTATCATAGGCTTCTTCTAGGAACCTCATACAAGTGGAGTCATAAAATACTTGTCTTTTTGAGTTTAGCTTATTTCCCTTAGCCTAGTGTTTTCGAGTTTCATCTATGCCATAGTATCCCTATTTTATTTTTAATTTTTTTTCATTGAACTATCATTAACCCAACACTGTGTAAATTTA
Source organism: Catagonus wagneri (assembly GCA_004024745.2). NCBI lineage: Eukaryota > Metazoa > Chordata > Mammalia > Artiodactyla > Tayassuidae > Catagonus > Catagonus wagneri. Next base: position 1,490,059 of record PVHT020004020.1, read on the forward strand.
AGTTATACAGTGTGTTGAGCAGTACCCCCATTTCATGGACCGAGAAACTGAGACTTATATTAAATAACTTGCCCAGGGCCTTAGAGGGAATAAGTGGCAGAGGAAGAGTTCAGGTTTAATGTTGCACCAAGTTCCACACTCTTAACCATCCTTGATACAGGTGTTTCTCCTGCAGACCATGGACCACATCATCACCATGCATGCTTAAAAAATGTAGCTTTCTGGCCCCCTCTAGTCCTACTAAATAATCATCTTTGTATTTTTAACAATTTCCTCTGTTGATTCTTATGCAAAACTAGAGTTGGAGAAGTCCTTCGTCCTTCTTTATTGAAAAGAGAACTGAGAACTGATGGTGGCAGAGAGGAAGAAGGCATGATAACGAACTCAGGGTTAGGTGATCTCACTAAAAGGGAAAAATGTGTGACCGGGACTCCAGGACTTCTTAAAGCCTATATATTCTGTTGGATTCTCCCAGAATGATTTCCAGTTCGTCCACCCGTATCTCCTTTGTGGCCTCATAACTGATCCTTTCATGAAATGAGAAGGTAAGTCTCATGTAGTTATGCCATACTTTTCATTCCCATTTTTATGGACCATGTCAACGTGTGTTATGTATGAAAAACAAACTGGCTTATCAGGGCGGTGAAAATGCAGCATCCGATGTGCGGGGTGAGAAAACAAAGATGCCGACGGTGGGTCGAGACGCTGGCAGACCAATGCACAGTGTCGCCAAAGGAGACATCGTGTTTAGTGTGGAACTGAAAACTCACCTTCAGGAAGACTTTCACCTTGAAATCTGGTGATATGTGGAACAGATGTTTTAATTTACCTAAGATAATTTGCATAATCAGTTTAACATGTGGTTTATCAAACCTGCCAAAGAGCAGGTGACAATATGGAATTAGTATGATTACTAATTTGACACATCATTGAGATTAATTTGACCTTTCTTGCTCTCAGAATACCCAGAGTCTTTACAGGCAAGAATGCTATGCTGTGCGCTGCCATATGTAGCAATATGAAATCCACCACCCCAGCTTCAGAAATAAAGCAAGCTCTTGTCTTGATCTGGCCTCACACATCTACACTTTTCCTTTCAAACTCTCTAAGCTGAAAAGAAGGCAAGGAGAGAGTATTATAAAAAGCATCTGATTCTGAGTGTTCCTGACTTTGTGAAATGTAATTGATTGATTTTTCCTCTGGTACTGTAAATGATACTGCCTTCTTCCTGATCCGTTGATTTATCCTTGATCCCAGACTTAGAGAGATGTCACCTTTGAGAAACCATGGCGAGGATCCGTTTAAGTCTTTAGCTTTAAGTCTAGAGAATCAAAATAAGGGATTTAAAATTATACATTGGTTTGATCACAGCAGTAAATTGGTGGCAACAATAGAAATGTTCACCAGTAACTTGTGATTAATAAAATATCATTCCAGTAGAACGCATACAAGCATTCAAGTGATGTGGGAAAGTATATTTAATGAGATAAAAATGTGTTTGTGATATATGACATGAACAACTCATATCACAGAATAGTGTATGTCCTATAATTTTATTTTTGAAAGGAAAATTACATACATATCTTTCTAGAAAGATAAATACCAGATGTCAGTCATGATTATATCTGCATGGTAGGACTCACGGTGATTTATGGGTTTTTGTTTCTATTGTTTATATTTAAAGACATTTTTACCATGGTCATATTTTTTTTTCTTTTTAGGGCCACACCCGTGGCATATGGAAGTTCCCAGGCTAGGGATCAAATCGGAGCTACAGCTGCCGACCTGCACCACAGCCACAGCAACGTAGGATCCGAGCCGTGTCTGTGACCTACACCACAGCTCATGGCAATGCCAGATCCTTAACCCACCGAGCAAGGCCAGGGATCGAACCCGCATCCTCATGGATACCTGTGGGGTTCGTTAACCACTGAGCCACGATGGGAACTCCCAATCATATGTTTTTTGTGTAGTACAGAAAAAAGTTAATGTTTTTTATAATTATGAGGTGAGGATGGAAAATTGAACTTAGCATCCAATTTCACTGGAAGTTCCTATAAAACACACACACACACACACACTTAAACACACTCACACACACAGTCACAATGGGCATGGGAGGGGGAAAGAGACAGAGTGAGAAAGAGCAATGAAGGAGCCAAGGCCTAATCAAGGCAAGCAGTGGGAAAAGCTACAGACCAACTGCCCAATGCCACCAAATCCTCCCGGGGGTGCCACTGGGTCTGAGCTTAATGGGGATGGCAGAGGGAGCAGGCAGTGAAGGACCAAAATAAAGAGCAGTGATATATAAGCCATTGAGAAGCTGCTGCATCTCAAACTACAGTTTCCTGTCATTTGTCATCCCTTAGCCCTTAAGCCTGTTACCTGTCACCCTCGCAGGCGCTGGGGGGTTTATTCTCTGGAGAGGGTCTCTGTTCCACGGACACCCAACACAGGTGGAAGTCTGAGCATCACACCAGAAACAGGACAGGAAGTGATCTTAGGCTCACCGAATCCTGGGCCCAGAGCCCTCCCGGATATTTCTACTAGGCTTCAGAACACCAGCAGCCAGACTCCCACCCTTCCAGATAAGAGATGGGAAAAGGCTTCTTCACAAGCCACAGTTATGCTTGCTTCTCAAGATTTTAAAATTAAACAGTGTAGCCCTTAGGTATACATAGATAGGTGATATCGCCAGAAGAGAAGTCAGGGAACGAAGACTCTTGCTCCCTGTGATGGGGCAGAAGAGAGACGCATCCTTGTACTTTCAATTTCCTAAACCAAGTGGTAGGACTATGGATGGTTATACATGGGATTATTCTTATTTAGACTGTGTCCGTTTTATACACTCTTCTCTATGTATTACATATTTTATAGTTCTCAGAAAGTTGGTGCTAGCCCAGAGGGTAGTCCTAGGATGAAGACTGACAGGGGTCAACATATAACCTCTTCCTTCTCTATGATTTTTTCCTTTCTTCTTTCCATTCCTATTTTGTTCCATCTCATTCTCTCTTTCATTTTTAAATTTCCTCATCTTCTATCTTAGATCTCTTAGTCACATGCCAACAGCCTTCCTTGGGGGACCAAAGTTTTTTTCATATTTCTTATGAAACTTTTATTTAAAAGGTATCACGCATTTTTTTCTCCGTGATTTTTATTCCCTGATTCACAATGCTGTGTTGATTCCTGCTGTACAACAAAGTGATTCAGTTACACACACACACACATTTTTATATTCTTTTCCAGGTTGGTTTTTGGTTTATCACAGTATATTGAATATAGTTCCCTGTGCTCTACAGTAGGACCTTGATGTTTATCTAGTGTATATATAATAGTTTGCATCTGCTAATCCCAAATTCCCAACCATCCCTCTCCCACCCCTCCTCCCTCCTGGCAGCCACAAGTCTGTTCTCTTGGTCTGTGAGTCTGTTCCTGTTTCATAGATACGTTCATTTGTGTCGTATTTTAGATTCCACATATTAGTGATATCATATATGTTTTTCTCTTTCGGACTGACTTAATTTAGGATGATAATCTCTGGGTCTGTCCAGTCCACTAATAATTTTAAAACTGAGAAATAAATTATGTATGTTTAAATACACAGACCTTGACTGTACAGTTTGATGAGTTTTGAAAAATACATATACTGCGTAACCATCATCCCAACCAAAACACAGAACACTTCCTTCTCTCCAAGAAATGTCCTTGTGCCAAGTCAGTCCCCTGCAGCTTGAGGTAAACGCTGATCTGATTTCTATCACCATAAAATAATTTTGCCTAAACTTCATAGCATGTACTCTCATTATGTCTGACTTTTTTTCCTCTACATGTGTTTTAGATTCATCTACGTTGATACATGGATCATCAGTGTTTTTCTTGTTATGGCTGAGCACTTTTCCATTATATAAATACACTACAGCTCACCTTTACATTTTTAAGAAATGTTGTCAGGTTTGAAAAATGTTGGTCCTTCAGTGGATGTGAAGTGGTACCTCACTGTGGTTTTAGTTTGTGTTTCCTGATGAGTAATGATGTTGAACACCTTCCCATATGCTTATTGGCGACATAGAGCTTACTTTGTGAGGTGCCTGCTCAAGTCATTTGACCTTTTTTTTTTTTTTTTGTCTTTTTAAGGCCGCACCTGAGGCATATGGAGGCTCCCAGGCTAGGGGTCAAATCAGAGCTGCAGCTGCCGGCCTACACCACAGCCACAGCAGAGTGGGATCCGAGCTGTGTCTACGAGCTACACCACAGCTTAGAACAATGCAGGATCCTTAACCCACTGAGCAAGGCCAGGGATTGAACCCACGTCCTCATTCATATTAGTCTGGTTTGTTACTGCTGAACTACAACAAGAACTCCTGACCATTTAAAAAAATAGAATTATTTTCTTTGTAGTATTGGTTTATCAGATATCTGAGTTAATAATAGTTTATCCCACTCTGTGGCTTGCCTTTGCATTTTCCTAATGGTATCCTTTGATGAGTAGAAATGTTTAACTTTGATGGCATTCAATTTATCAGCTCTTTCTTTTATGATTAGTGCTTTCTGTCCCTTAAGAAATATTTACCTATCCCAAGGTTGCCAAGATATTTCTCCACATTTTCTTCTATATATTTTATAGTTTTAGCTTTCATGTCTGCATATGTGATCCATCTCCAATCAGTTTTTGTGTATGGTGTGAGGTAGGGATTGAGTTAATTTTTTTTCCATATAGATATCCAGTTGTTCTAGTATCTGATGTCTTGAAACTGACAGAATGTGCCTCATCCCTTTGCTCATCACACAAAAAGCATTCTAAATCAAAACCTGAAATCTTGGGATATGCATCTAAGTCTCCCACATCCGGCTGCCACCTTAAAACATAGCCAGTAACTTTAAGTGCAAATTTTTATATCCCGACAGACAATTACAAATTATTTACTTCTTTAGAGTCATATATTGCCAGAGTTGCCACTGTGGCACAGTGGGTTAACGATCCGTCTTGTCTCTGTGGAGGCACCAGTTCAATCCCTGGCCCAGTGCAGTAAGTTGAGGATCTAACGTTGTGGCAGCTATGGCACGGGTGACAGGAAAAAAATTTTTAGTTTTTCTTTGACTCCACGTCTCCAATGGTTAAAATGTAACAAAATCAACTGTTGAGTTTGGTGCTGCAGGTTTTTTGTCTATGGTATGAAGGGTAAAATAATATGAAATAGCATTGGAGTTTAAATCATTTTTTCCTAATATTTTCAAAACTGCTTTATGTCTACTCCTAAAAAAATCAAGTTTACCTAAAACCAAAAGAATAAGAATTCCAAAAAGAAGAAAAGTGTCAAACAGTGCAGAGAAGTCAAGGAATAATGGAAGTGATTTTTAGATGTAAACGTAGGAGTGACCTAAATGAGGGGAGTTACTGCAGCATGGTGAAGGTAAAGGAGGCTGAGGAAAAAGCAAGGATGAATAGAATTAAATGACAATTTTTTTTTTAAGAGACAGAAGGGAAGGTCCAATCAGTTTTGGAGATGAAATTTCTTTGGGTCTCACCTGGCAAGTGTCAAATATACTCTGATGCTAGAAAGCCATTATATGAATGCTTACATTTTAAAAGAAGTTTTATTTTATTATTAAAAAATGGTAGTTCCCGTCCTGACTCAGCAGTTAACAAGCCCAACTAGTATCCATGAGGATGAGTGTTTGATCTCCGGCCTCACTCAGTGGGTTGGGGATCCCGCATTGCCATGTGCTGTGGTGTAGGTCGCAGATGTGGCTCGGATTCCACGTTGCTGTGGCTGTGGTATAGGCCAGAGGCTGCAGCTCTGGTTCGACCCCTAGCCTGGGAACCTCCGTATGCTGTGGGTGCAGCTCTAAAAAGACAAAAGACCAAAAAAAAAAAAACAAAAAAAAATCATGAACCAATTTTTTTTTCTCTAAGCTCAGTAGTTCTTTTTTTTTTTTTTTACTTAATGAATTTTATTCCAATTACAGGTATACAAAAATCATCACAAGTCAATTTGATAGATTTTGTGTCCCAAACCCCCACCCCCCAGATTGTCTTATTTGAAAAACCAAGGTTTTCCAAAGTCTGTGAGTCATTGTTCTGCAAAGATTTTCATTGTGTCTTTTTAGTTTCCACATGTTAAGCGGTAGCATTGGGTGTTGCTGTCTAATTAATTGTCTGGCTGATTTCACTTCGCATGATAATTTCTAGGTCCATCCATGTTGCTATAAATACTGTTTTTTCAATCCTTTTAATGGCTGAGTAATATTCCATTGTGTGTATGTACCATATCTTCCCTATCCACGCCTCTGTCAATGGGCATTTAGGTTGTTTCCATGACCTGGCTATTGCTTAGAGTGCTGCAATGAACACTGGAGTACATGTGTCTTTTAGAGTCATGGTTTCCTCTGGATAGATGCCCAGGAGTGGGATTGCTGGATCAAATGGTAATAGGATGGGATGAAAATGGCACTTTGCCTCCACTATCTTCTTCTCGTGGTAAATAGAATTACCATGAACCAATTTTGATACATTATTAACTGAAGGCCACCATTTATTCAGATTTCCTTAGTTCTCGCCTAATGCCCTTTTTCTGTTCCTGATCCCATCCAAAATACCACATTACATGTAGCTGTTCTCTCTCCTCAGGCTCCTCTTGGCTGTGACATCTTCTCAGACTTTCCTTGTTTTTGATGATCCGGACGGTTCTGAGGACTGCTGATCAGGTATATCAGGGGATGCTCGTCTGTTGAAATTTGACTGATGTTTTGCTCACGACTAGGCTGGGTTATGGGTTTATGAGAAGAAGATCGTGGAGGCAAAGTGCCATTTTCATCCCATGCTATCAAGTGTATGTGCTAGCAACGTGATTTATGAAATGACTCTTGATGTCTACCTTGAATTGGCTGAGATAGTGTTTATCAGGTTTCTCCATTTTAAAGTTACTCTCTATCCATCTCTTTCCTACACTGTACTCATTGGAGGGAAGTCACTAAGCACAGCCCACACTTAAGGAGTAGAGAATATGTTTCCACTCCTTGATGGCAGCATGTTGACATAAACTTTGGAATTCTTCCGAATGGCATATTTGTCTCTACTCTCCCTTTATTAATGAATTCAGACATTTGGTTATATCAATATGGACTCAGAACTTTATTTTATTATTATTATTATTATTATTATTATTATTATTATTATTATTATTGTTATTATTGCTTTTTTAAGGCAGCACTCTTGGCATATGAGGGTTCCCAGGCTAGGGGTCTAATCGGAGCTACAGCTGTTGGCCTACGCTACAGCCACAGCAATGCGGGATCCGAGCTGCATCTGCAACCTACACCACAAGTCACAGCAACACCAGATCCTTAACCCACTGAGCAAGGCCAGGGATCAAACCTGCAACGTCATGGTTCCTAGTCAGATTCGTTTCCACTGCACCACCATGGGAACTCTCAGAACTTTATTTTATACACTGGATTATAGTCCAAGAATATTTCATCTGTTTTGTGACTCAAATTTTTCTAGTTTGAGCCATTGAAAACTCTTCCAGTTGACCCTGCATGTTTACGCTCTGCCCTAAAGCTATGTCTGTGCAGTTCAGTCTGTATCCCGTGAGATACAAAAGCAGGAATGGGACCTATGATACACTGACAATATTGGCAAAAACTGATTTCAATAGTAGATGGCCTCCTTCCCTTTAAGTGCCTTAGAGGAATCTTGTTCTGTGTGCCCAGTGATGATGATTAAACATGGCAAATGTCAGCCTTTTAAAGGGAGCAGTGTTTCTGGATCTCTCATACATAATTCCAACAGCCAGCTGGTAAGAGCAAGCTGGTTTTAGGGCCGAGGCACAGGGTTCAGTCTCTCGAGGGCTGAGTAGCATCTGCTGTACCACCACTCACTATGCCCTACAAGCTGAGTTTGGCACCAGCCAGCTTGATTTTACAGATGCTGGCTCAGGCTAGAAGTGCGTGCTTGGACACAGGCGTATGCCTTGAAGGTGGTGATTCAGCTCAAGGGCTTAACAGACAAAATCTGTCACAGAGCTGGGGCATCTGGGGATCCCAAGTCAAAGCCTCACAGAATGTCGATTATAGACGGAACGGGCCTTGCTGTAGACTGAATGTTGTTGTCCCTCCAAAATTCATATGTAGAAGCCTAGTGCCCAGTGTGATGGTATCTGGGCCAGGGGGCTTTGGGAGGTGATTAGGTCACAAGGGTGGAACCCTCATAAATGGGATTAGTGCCCTTTACGAAAGACACTGCAGAGACCTAGCTCCCTTATCCCTTCCACTTTGTGAGGACACAGGGAGAAGACAGCTTTCTGAATCAGGAAGTAGGTCCTCACCAGACACTGATTCTGCCAGCACCTTGATCTTGGACTTCCAGCCTCCAGAACTAAGAGAAATAAACTTGTGAAATTTATAAACCAGCCAGTCTGTGGTATTCTACAGGCTCGTATTGGTTATTTTTCCTGTCTAACACGTCACTTCCAAACTTAGTGACTTACAGCAACAGTCATTTATTACCACGCATGGTTCCTCTGGGGTGGGTATTTGGGAATCCATCTCATGATGTTGTAGTCCGATGGTGGCTGGAAACTGGGGTTGCCTCAAGGGCTTCTTCAGTGGCATGTCCGGGACCTGCGGAGATGATCAAAATATCTGGGGACTGAAATAGCTGGGGCTCCCAGGTGCCTGCGTCTGTCTGTGTGCCGTCTCTCCATGCAGTTTCTCCAGCAGGGCAACTCAGGACACCAAAGGCAAGTGTCCCAGAGAGGGAGAGAATGCCATGCTGTAGGCATGTTGCCTTTTTCGAAGGTAGCCCCAGAAATTACAGTGTCACTTTGCCAATTAATTAGAAGTATGTCACGGAGTTCCAGTTGTGGCTCAGTGGTTACCGAATCCAACTAGGAACCATGAGGTTGCGGGTTCGATCCCTGGCCTTGCTCAGTGGGTTAAGGATTTGGTGTTGCCATGAGCTGTGGTGTAGGTTGCAGACGGGGCTCGTATCCCGCGTTGCTGTGGCTGTGGCTGAGGCCAACAGCTGTAGCTCCGATTAGACCCCTAGCCTGGGGAACCTCCATATGCTGCAAGTGTGGCCCTAGAAAAGGCAAAAAGACAAAAAAAAGAAGCATGTCACTAAGATCGGGCCATAATCTAGGGCAAAGGGATTAGGTGCCACCTTTTTGTGGGAAGAGTGTCAAAGAAATGGCAGAGAAGTTTTAAAGCCAGTGCAGGTCCTTAGAGACCTGATCACTGGGTAGCTTCCGTTGACCCCTCTTGTTCTTTCTCATGCTCCTCTTCCAGTCCTGCGACCCAGGAAGCTGGGTCTCTTTGCTCTTAGTCCTGGGACACTGCACCCTCATGATTTCCCTACACGCTGCTCACATCTTTGTATTTATTAAACTCTGCAGATTACCCCTGGAGAGCGTCATGCGTTTCCTGCTCCAATGTCGACAGTTACACCCGTCTCCCTCCCTGAGATGAGGTGATGACTTGTCTGAGCTCCCAGCCAGTGATCCGGGGCTTGGGTCACCTAATCTAGAGCCCAGAGGTTTCCACCCTACAGCTAGTGCACACGGAAGCCGGAATAAAACCCTTGACGTTCTTGATTACTCCTGCGGGGGTGTTGCTTATGTGTGCTCCACAGCGCTGGGCCGAGCCAGAATGGGGCCCAAGGAGAACAGAAGACTCACTAAGACTGTTGGTGTCTTTATCTAAAACTTTAATACTGTGTTCATTATGGATTTTGTTGAAAGTCAGTTTTCCTTTTGAGTTCTATTGCATTATACTATTTATCATGACAGGAGTTTTGGTGCCCCAGACGATGCCCCAGTTGCCCTGCCTGAGTCCCCGCTCTGCCCCCAGCTCCCCTGACCCAGATGGCTCTGGTCTTTAGAATTGTCCCCAGGAACTGTTCAGCCCCTCCCCCCTTCCCTGTCCTCTGGTTTTACACTGGACTCTCATTACCGGGCTGATGTCACATCTTTGGAGGCTGTCAGCTAATATTTGAGCGGTGACAGTTCTTCAGTTTGTACCTAGGTGGGAGGAGCAGAAGCCCCTTTTTCAGTTTGCTTGTAGGTACCAGCCATAAGTGCCAGGTGTTTGCGCACATGTGCGGGTACTAGATGCGAGGCTAGAGATGAACAAGATGCCGAGGCAGACCTTTCTTCCCAGGGGTCTTACCTTTGGGGTTGAAGCCAGACATAATAAAAATCATGACAAGCTATGATTATAGGCTTTCAGGCGTACATATACAATGCTAGGAGTCTAGAGCGGCTAAATGTGTTGCTCAGAGTTTGTAGAAGGAAGGACACGGGAGGGAGGAGGAGAGGGGAGGGAGAAAGGCAGAAGGAAGGATGGGCAGAGGACAGGAACAGGCGGGCCGCTGGCAGGGGTCAGATAAAAGAGCTAAGAAGGCAGGGTGGAGAGCTCACCACTGCCTAGCTTGCATTTTCCCCTATTGCTTTCCTTATTTAGAACCTCTCGTGTCACTCCACGTAACTGGCAGACTTTTCTCCTTTAGATCTATTCTAAGGCACTAAGAAATGAGCCATCGTCTTTACACTTCATTTCTCTTCCGTCAGAGAAGAGGCTGATGTCACGCACCCATACACGTCACCGCTACCCAATGACAAGCACGCCTGCTCTGGACCCGGCTGTACTTTTCCCTTTGATGCAGGCAGTGAGGGATTATTAAATGGCATTTCGTCATGATCTACTGGCTAGATGTTAGTCATGGCATATTTTAGAGTCAGCCCGAAGGGAGCTGAGATAACAATGTCACGCCAAAGTCAAGGGAGCCATTGTATAAACACGAACAGCCCCCCATCTCTTTTGCAGTTGTTGCTCTGCCAACATCTTGCCTTGGCCTGTGCTATCTTGCTTTTGGCTGCTAGTCATTATTAAAACGAACATATAATTTAGGGGTGAACGGCCAGGGTTCTTGTCTTTGAAGAAGGATTGATGACCTGGTTGGATGGAGAGAGATCTTTTTAGCTTCGACTTGGTTTCTGACTCATTGTGATAATCTGAGCAGATCATTTAATCTCTTTTCTTTTCTTCTCATCATCAATGTTTGTTTGGAAGCCTGCTTGCCAAATCATCGCTTTCTTATTCCCAGTGTCCCCAAGGCTTAACAGATGATGTCATTCAATAATCCTTGATATGGTATCAAAATATTATTCTCTTTGGGTAGTTTCTAATTATCTTATCTTCTGTTTCTACTTTGTAACTTCAACCTTCCCCTTTCCTCAGTCTTCTGAATTTCACTGCTCTTTATATTTCAACTTTTCTCTGTAATGTAACTAAGCCACTATTCATTATGTGCTCATCCTTAGTGGGATCCATCCTAGCTAGTCTTTTGAAATGCAATTCTGTAATATATTTCAGCTTAGTTCTCTCTTTTTCTAACTATAGCTTTTCAAATCTGTTAATATCCTAATATGAAGTCATTCATTTTAGTATAATAATATTAATCATATGAAAAATATATCCTATACATGCAGTCTTATAAAATAATCATTCAAGGGAAAGCCCTGGTGATAAAGATATGTAATATTGTTGGTATAATTTAATAATAGCTATCATTTAAGGCTATTCTCTATGTAGGGCATATATTGTAATATTTAATTCTTATATAGGCATACCTTGGCGTTATTGCAGGTTTGGTTCCAGACCGCTGCAATAAAGTGAATATTGCAGTAAATCAGATCACACAAATTTTTTCCCAGTGAATATAAAAGTCATGTTTATACCAAACTATAGTCTATAATAGTAATAGCCTTATGTCTAAAAAACAATGTATAGGAGTTCCCGTCGTGGCTCAGTGGTTAACGAATCCGACTAGGAACCATGAGGTTGTGGGTTCAATCCCTGGCCTTACTCAGCGGGTTAAGGATCTGGCGTTGCCGTGAGCTGTGGTGTAGGTTGCAGATGCGGCTCGGATCCCGCATTGCTGTGGCTGTGGCGAAGGCCGGCAGCTACAGCTCCTGTTAGACCACTAGCCTGGGAACCTCCATATGCCGTGCGTGCAGCCCTAGATAAGGCAAAAAGACAAAAATAAATAAGTAAATAAAAAACAATGTATAGACTATATTAGATTAAACTAAAATAGGGCACAAACAAGCCTATCTTCAAAACGGAAACAGACTTAGACATAGGAAATAGACTTGTGGTTGGAGGAAGGGGGAGAGAGTGGGATGGACTAGGAGTTTGAAGTTAGTAGATGCAAACTATTACATTTAGAGCGGATAAGCAATGAGCTATGTCCAGTCTCTTGGGATAGACCATAATGGAAGATAATATAAGAACGTGACTGTGTACATTGTATGACTGGGTCACTTTGCGGTACAGCAGAAATTGGCACAATGTTGTAGATCAAATATACTTTAAAATTTTTTTTAATTTTAAAATTAAAAAATAAATTAAATTAGGGAGTTCCTGTGATGGTTTGGTGGGTTAAGAATCCCACTAGTATCCATGAGGATGCAGGTTTGAATCCCTGGCTTTGCTCAATGAGTTAAGGATATGGCATTGCTGCAAGCTGTGGCTTAGGTCACAGATGTGGCTTGGATCCCACATTGCCATGGCTGTGGTGTAAGCTGGCAGCTGTGGTTGTGATTCGAACCCTAGCCCGGTAACTTCCATATGCTGCAGATGCAATCCTAAAAAGAACAAAAATTATTTTTTAAATTAAAACTAAAGGAGTTCCCGTCGTGGTGCAGCGGTTAACGAATCCGACTAGGAACCATGAGGTTGCGGGTTCCATCCCTGGCCTTGCTCAGTGGGTTAAGGATCCTGCGTTGTCGTGAGCCGTGGTGTAGGCTGCAGATGAGGCTCAGATCCTGTGTTGCTGTGGCTGTGGCTTAGGCCGGCGGCTACAGCTCCAATTGGACCCCTAGCCTGGGAACCTCCATATGCTGTGAATGCGGCCCTAGAAAAGGCAAAAAGACAAAAAAGAAAAAAGAAAAGAAAACTTGTATATTAAAAATAGCACCTTAAAAATAGCCGAATTCATTCAAACACTGAGTCATCTTGAAAAACACTGAAAACTGTTTTTTGTTGTTGGCTGACTATACTGAGCTATATTCAGTTGTCTTTATCATTTTTTACATTTAATTTTATTAGACTATGTTTACTTTCGATTTTTTTTTGCTTTTTAGGGCCACACCCGTGGCATATGGAGGTTTCCAGGCTAGGGGTCGAATCGGAGCTACAGCTGCCAGCCACAGCCACAGCCACAGCAACGTAGGATCTGAGCTGTGTCTGCGACCTACACCACAGCTCATGGCAACGCCAAATCCTTATCCCACTGAGCAAGGCCGGGGATCGAACCCACAACCTCATGGTTCCCAGCTGGATTCGTTAACCGCTGCACCACGACGGGAACTCTGACTTCTGAGTTTTTTGGTTTTTTTTAATACTATGATATTTATTTTTCCATTATAGCTGGTTTGCAGTTTTCTGTCAATTTTTCAACTGTACAGCATGTTGTATTAGTTTCAGGTGTACAGCGAAGTGAAGGTCATACATATAAATATATTCTTTTTTCCCATATAGGTAATTACAAACTGTTGAGTAGATTTTCCTGTGTTACACAGTAGGTTAGTGTTAATCATCTATTTTATACAGTAGCGTGTGTACATTATTTCCACAGTTCTTCCCTTCCCACAACAGTTTCATCTATGGTAACCATAAGATTGGTTTTGAAATCTGAGTTTGTTTGATAAATAAATTTTTTTGTATCCGTTTCTATTAGATTCCACATATAAATGATATCATATGATATTTGCCTTTCTCTGTTTGACTTAACTTCACTTAGTATGATAATTTCCAGGTCCATCCATGTTACTGCAAATGGCATTATTTTGTCCTTTTTTGTGGTTGAATAATATTCCATTGTATAAATGTACCACGACTTCTTTATCCATTCATCTGTCAATGGACATTTAGATTGCTTCCATGTCTTAGCTTTTGTTAACAGTGCTGCAGTGAACATTGGGGCGCATGTATCTTTTCAAATTATGGTTTTTCTCTGGTAAGATGCGCAGAAGTAGGATTGCTGGATTGTATGATAGCTCTATATTTAGTTTTTTAAGGAACCTCCATACTGTTTTCCATAGTGGCTGCACCAATTTATAGTCCCACCAACAGTGTAGGAGGGCTTCCTTTTCCCCACATCCTGTTCAGCATGTGTTATTTGTAGTTTTTTTTTTTTTTTTTGTCTTTTTGCCTTTTCTAGGGCCTCACTCCCGGTGTATGGAGGTTCCCAGACTAGGGGTCTAATCGGAGCTGTAGCTGCCAGCCTACGCCACAGCCACAGCAACATGGGATCCGAGCCGCGTCTGCAACCTACACCACAGCTCACGGCAATGCCAGATCCTTAACTCACTGAGCAAGGCCAGGGATCGAACCCGCAACCTCATGGTTCTTGGTCTGATTCGTCAACCCCTGAGCCACGACGGGAACTCCTGTAGATTTTTTTGATAATGGCTGTTCTGACTGGTGTGAGGTGATACCTCGTAGTAGCTTTGACGTGCGCTTCTCTGGTCATTTTATTTCTTAAAGAACTCAATCTTATGTCCAGTGTCCTACATTTCTACATATCACTCAGGCAGGAGAAAAGGAAGGTCCTCTAGAGCACGTATTGGTGATGTTCTCTGTTCGAGTGATTAACAAAAGAAAAAGTTTACAGTTATACGTAGGGAATAGTCAAGGAAGTCTGGGGCCAGCCCTAGAATAGAAAGAGATCTGGAATTGCATGGTCCGCTTCGCTGCTTCTGACACCGCAGTGCATAAGCCTTGGCAGACTCTATAAGCTGGCACTTGGCTGTCACAGTCACATCATAGGCCTCGTGGGTGACGACAAAGTCCCCCTTCATGCTGCTTAGAAGTTGGCTAGGTGCACATCTTTAGTCTTAGCACAATGTAAAAATCCCACCCCTGCCATGTTTATAGATTGGATGTGGCTCTATATTGTGTTGCCAGCTTGATCTTCAGGCTTAAACAGTGTCAGTTTGCTCTGCAGCTTCGTGAAAGAAAAAAAAAATGTCTTATCTAAAACAAAGGATACCTTAACCCTGCCTAACCACAGTTTAAGATCCAAAAAAACACTGGTCAGAGATTGTATTAACATCAGCATGGGAGAAGTTATCTGGAAAGACATGGAGAGAAAGTAAAATGTGTGCAGAGAATGAAGTGAATATACAAGTAATTTTCCAACCAGTGTGCTTGTAGATTCTGAGTTTAACTCACAACGTATTTCACAAGTACCAATTTGATTGAACAAATATTAAGCAACCTCAGGGTTCCTAGCTGGATTCATTAACCACTGCACCATG
Source organism: Catagonus wagneri (assembly GCA_004024745.2). Classification (NCBI taxonomy): domain Eukaryota; kingdom Metazoa; phylum Chordata; class Mammalia; order Artiodactyla; family Tayassuidae; genus Catagonus; species Catagonus wagneri. The sequence goes on from PVHT020004020.1 coordinate 1,505,382, forward strand.
ACAGGAATTCCTAAGCTAAGTGTTTGAATGACTAAATCGATCCATGAAAATAATTCATCTTCAGAGTTCCCGTCATGGAGCAGTGGTTAACAAATCCGACTAGGAACCATGAGGTTGCGGGTTCAATCCCTGGACTTGCTCAGTGGGTTAAGGATCCGGCGTTGCCGTGAGCTGTGGTGTAGGTTGCAGACGCGGCTTGGATCCTGCATTGCTGTGGCTGTGGCGAAGGCCGGAGGCTACAGCTCCTGTTAGACCCCTAGCCTGGGAACCTCCATATGCCGCGAGTGTGGCCCTAGAAAAAGGCAAAAAGACAAAAAAAAGGGGAAAAAGATTCATCTTTAATCCTCAGACATAGACCTAGTCACGTCTAATTCAAATGACGCTTTCATTGCCCCCCCCTTTTTTTTTTTAATACTTTTGCTTATAGAGAACGGCTACCTGGCTTCTCTTTGTCCTCCAGCTTCGTCTTCTTGGTATTCCACAATAGATTCTAGTTTTCATCCTTTAGTTATTCTTTTTTCATTTTTAGGCCATGCCTGTAGCATGCAGAAGTTCCTGGTCCAGGGTTTGAACCTGATCCACAGCTGTAACCAGAGCCACAGCAGTGACAACGCCAGATCCTTAACGCACTGAGCCACACGGGAACTCCTTTAGTTATTCTTATTTAAACAAAAAGAAAACACGGTTTCCGTTGACTTAGCAGGCATTTGTCAAACTGGTAAAAATTACACGTTCGTTTCCCCACGTGGGATTAGGTAGGAATGAAATTCATCTTATAATTTGTGGATTGTTATGTAAAAGAGAATGTTACCCATCTGTCATCACGTTTGCTGTCAATCATCCCCGCTCTTTCTGTGTTCAGTTCCTGAACAGGGAGCATCATGAATGCATGTGAGGAACATGATTGTTGTCCATGTGCTTCTGTGTGTGTGTGTGTGTGTGTGTGTGTGTGTGTGTGAAGGAGCAGTTTGGAGAAGAATGTCTCCATGACAATGCTGAGAAAGCCAGACCCCAGAGTGGGATAAACGGAGGTCTCCATGCTGAGTGCTAGGCTACATCCTGGGAGCAGGCCAAGGCTATGGCTGGTTGATGAAAAAGGAGAATGGGCCCGTGGCAAGGCGGGGTGAGTATGCTAGAGCCCCGCTCTGGGCACAGGCAGGGTGTAGACAGGCCTGGCATGTGTGAGGCCAAGCAAGTTGGGGTTAAACCGTTTGTTTTTCCCTTTTTAAATTCCTCTCTGTTTTCTTTTTTTCTTTTTTTTTGTCTTTTTGCCTTATCTAGGGCCGCACCTGCGGCATGTGGAGGTTCCCAGGCTAGGGGTCTAACAGGAGCTGTAGCCGCTGGCCTACACCACAGCCACAGCAACGCGGGATCCGAGCCGCGTCTGTGACCTACACCACAGCTCACAGCAACGCCAGATCCTAACCCACTGAGCGAGGCCAGGGATCGAGCCCGCAACCTCATGGTTCCTAGTCGGATTCGTTAACCACTGAGCCACAACGGGAACTCCCCTCTCTGTTTTCCTGATATCCTCTCTAAAATTCAGACATCTGAACAGCCAGGGGGAGAAGGACATGGGAGCCAGTGTTTATGACCTCAGGTGTCCTTGCCTCTCATCCTGTCTGTGATCTGAAGACTGTTTACAAAGCTGGACTATGGTAGGAGAGCCTCCTGGTTACACAGTTAAGAGGCAGCTCCTTCAGAGCTTGGGATTGTCTTAAATATGAGCATATCAAGTTCTGACCCCACCAGGTGAATTACTGCTTAATAGTGAGTATTTTTATACACTAAATATGTACCCATTTGCTAGAGTTAAAACACTCTGTGATGGTCTTATTATTTGTAATGATTTTAATAGCAAAGAAATTTATGGGCAGTAACCATGTTTTCTGTTAGGCAAAGGCAGAAGCATGATTTTTTTTTTTCAGGATTTGCAGTTGCCTTGCATTGCAAAGAGATCCGAGAGGGGTGAGAAAGCCAAGAATGGGGAGCTTCATATTTCCTGCAACTTTGGACATAAAAAAGAAGGAATTCACATCTAATCAGCAAAGATAAGCTTACTTCCACATCTCTAAGTCATTTGTTTAGCCCTATAAATTTGCTGATGAGTAGTTTTAATAAAACAGCTCGGCAGTTCTTCATATCAGAGTACGAAAGGAATCCAGGTATTTGAAGGCATGAAATGGAGTGACTCCCATCTCTCAGTGGTTCAGGTGGATGCTTAAGGTCACAGCCGAGGTTAGGTGGCCCAGAAGTGTGTCTAGCCTGTATGTGACAGAGCTGGGCCAAAATCCAAGATTCCATGGACTCCAGAGTTAGCTTTCTATTAAGGACACGCTTACCAGAAACTGGACCAGGATAAAGCAAAGACCAGGGGACAGAAAGAAAGCTTGAATTACGTGTCTGCGATATTCTGCAAAATCAGACTTCAGCTTTGGTTCAGTTTCTCTTCGGAGCTGAAAACGCCTCAAGTTTCTTCCTGAGAGGCATGAGCAATTCATGAATATTATATTCTCTGACAATTTCCAACCTGATTCCATTTAAGGTTCTGTGACAAGCCTGTATGATAAGGTTGTGTGTGTTTGGGTATTTCATGCATGTGACATTGTCACTTGGCTTTCAAAACCAAAAATTCCCTGCATATCCACGGGAGAGGATAATTCAGCATGTGGCACGTCACATAAAATGCCATCCCTTATTTTCCATCCCTGCCTCATTCTCTCTTCCGCACTTTAGTTCACTAAGTTGTGTCTGAAATCATCCTTGGTGAATAACGCTGGACCACTCTGAAAATTTGTGGCTGAGGGCTGGACCCTCGTCATCACCACTCGCTTTGTCACTGAGACAGGGTAACCCATGGTTACTGAGCTCAGATCGGTTAAGGGGCAGAGAGCCTCCTCTCCTCACTGCTCTATAAAAGAGACCCAGCAAAGGGACCCTACCAGCTTCCAAGCTCTCAGCCTGGGTGAGCGTGTGGGAAGCAAAGCCTGAGACCTCCGGAGCAGAAAGCACCAGCTGCAGAGGCAAGGCGGGCATGGCCCCCACTTTCAAACTTCAGTGTCACTTCATTCTCATCTGCCTGATGGCTCTCAGAGGGGAGAGCCGGTACCTGGAGGTGAGCGATCCGCGGACGAACCCATCACACCTCTCCTTCGTGAGTGTCCAGCCTTGGGGGGTGGGCAGGCTGCCTCCGCTCCCAGACTGTGTTAGGTTAGCCCTTTCTTCTCTATTTACTCTGCCCCCTCTTTCCCCTGATTTCCCCCCGGGTCTTCCCCCCTGCCTCTTCCTCCTTCCCTCTGGCCCCTGGGGATACCCTGATCTGATGGAAAATGTCTAACCCTTCCCGTCTCCTCTGGACCCCGCCACTTTTTTCCCTTTGCTGCGGGGCAGGGACGGCGCCCGCTTCTGGTCCCCTCTCCCCCTCCTTGAACTTCTCCAGACTGACCCATTTTCCCGGCCAGCTTCGGGAAGCGGCGGACCACGACCCTTTCCTGCTCTTCAGCGCCAACCTGAAGCGGGAGCTGGCGGGGGAGCAGCTGTACCGCCGCGCTCTGCGTGAGTCCGGGCTGCGGGGCAGCGGGGAGGTGGGGAGACGGGGGCTCTGCGCAGAGGGCAAGCGGCTCCCGGAGAGCAAGCGCTGCCCAGGACGGGCATTCCCATCGCTGAGGGTCTGTCCCGGGAGGTGTGCCGGGGCGAGAGGAGCTGGAGCCCCCAGGGCGCAGGAGCCGGGCGCAGCCGAGGCTGGGAGTTACGGCGCGCAGTGAGGGGCTGGCGCCTCGGTGGCTGCAGCCCGGGACCCACAGCCCCGCTGCGCTCCGTCAGGGTGCCTGGACATGCTGAGCCTCCAGGGCCAGTTCACCTTTACCGCCGATCGGCCGCAACTGCACTGCGCAGCCTTCTTCATAGCGGAGCCGGAGGAGTTCATCACCATCCATTACGACCTAGTCTCCATCGACTGTCTGAGCGGGGACTTCCTGAAGGTGAGGCGCCCCCACAGGGTGTAGCCCCAGCCGCGAAGCGAGGGAGGGGCAGTGGCCGCGGTGCTGTGCCCCAGTGTGTGGAGCCGGTGACGCTCGTCATTACATGCTCGGCTGGTGCCAGGGTGGGAGAGGTGAGCTCGGGGACCTCGATGCAGCGCGAACCTCGTCTCACCCCGTGAAGGGCAGTTGATTCGGACGTTGCAGTGGTTTCTGTTCTCCTCCTGCGCTCTCGGTCCCAGGCGCTTCCGGAGACTCCGTTGTGTTGCGATCTGGGGCAGATGAGACGTGAATCAAACTAACCAGCACCAGCTCTCGGGTCCATCAAGCCAGCGGGTCCGGGAAAGAAAGCCGGTCCCACACTTGTGAGATCTAAGGCTGCCCCGCGCTCCTGCTGGTCCCTCTCTGTGGAGCTGTCCCGGCTTCCCAGGGGCTGTCTTCAGGGTGACCTGCTGGGAGGGATGCTGAGAAGGACTCTAGTCTGAGGAAGGTGGGAGGCGAGGATAAGCCCTCAAGTTCACAACATCCGCACTCCCAGTTCTCCTCTTGGGAGGGCTGTTGGAGTCTCTTCAGTCCCATCAAAGTGAACATGATTAAAACCCCAAAGTGGAATTATTTTGGAGTCTGTCAGATACAATAGAAGAGGACTGATGTGGTGAAGTAATTTGTAGCTGGTATTTTACTAATGTGAGTCAGGTTGCGTTCATTAAAGACCTGTGGAAATTTTAAGAGTAAAGCCAGTAGACTGACCTTGCAGTCTAGCCGACTGTAAGCTTTAGCAAGTGAAGGAAAAAAGTCCTAACTGGCAAGCCAGGTATTCATGATGATGGTGATGATGATGATGATGTTGATATTAGCCACAGCAGTGGAGGCACGTGAAAGTTCCTGGGCCAGAGATCTAACCCGAGCCACAGCAGTGACACACCCCCAAGTTTTTAACCACTAGGCTATCAGGGAACTCCAAACCACTGATTGTTGTCTAAGTGTTGAAGTCATTCTTGATATTTTAATATGTGATAAGAGTAAAAAAATGAGAATGGGTGCGTATAATCATTGGCAGGTAGGTAAAATTGCTGCTCTGGTTTTTCCCCTCACTGTCTATTTCTGAGATATTTTGTTCATCTTTTAATGAGGAAAGAACAAAACTAAAACGCCAATTGTGTTCCTGTGGAGTTCTTCAGAAGGTGGGATGTGTGGAAAAATATGATCAAGACAAAAATATATATTGTCTGCCGTTTCATTTACCAAGGTTGCTAAAGTGATAAAGTGTAAGAAAGTTTATTTGCTTTGGAAACATTAGGGTTTATAGGGGGGGCAATGATTAATTCATAATATGACTTGCAAACAACTCTCCTAGTCAAAACATGTCCAAGTAGAATGCAAGTGTTGGGGAAGGGGTTGTAGGCTGTCACTTCCTCATTTATGACTGAAGGCCCATTGCTTGTTAACCTTTTTCCCCTTTTCAACACACACATGACTTTGAGTTGATGGGAAATGATCATCTTTGTATTTTTTGTTGGCAGGTGTTTGATGGTTGGATTCTCAAGGGGGAGAAGTTCCCCAGCTCCCAGGATCATCCTCTCCCCACGAGTGAGCGGTACATAGATTTCTGTGAGAGTGGTCTCAGCAGAAGAAGCATCAGATCCTCCCAGAATGTGGCCATGATCTTCTTCCGGGTCCATGAACCAGGAAATGGATTCACATTAACCATACAGACAGATCCTAACCTTTTTCGTAAGTGGGCTTCTAATCTTCTCAGTCAGAAGGCAGGAGGTGTGGGCGAGAGTATTAAATCTGCTTTTCAAAGGTAGGGTCATGCACAGACTTAAGAAATTTGAAGTAAGGAAGGATTTCAGTGGAAATTTTTTTTGTAATTAGAAATGATGTAAAGGGGAAGTTCCCATTGTGGCTCGGTGGTAACAAGTCTGACTAGCATCCATGAGGATGTGGGTTCAATCCCTGGCCTTGCTCAGTGGGTTAAGGGATCCAGCATTGCTATGAGCTGTATGGGTCGCAGGCACAGCTTAGATCCCATGTTGCTGTGGTTGTGGTGGAGACTGGCAGCTGTAGCTCTGATTTGAACCCTAGCCTGGGAACTTCCACATGCCATGGGTGTGCCCTAAATTAAAAAAAAGAAGAAAAAAAATGATGTAAAGAGTGTTTCCTGTTAATTATTTCAAAAATCATATTGGTTTTTAATTTATTTCCCAGGCTAAGTAGGATACCAATTTATGATAGAATTCTGTTTTCTCTCCAGTGTTATTTTGGTCTAATGATATACTATGATGTATTCAGTGACAAGCTTTAATCCCTCCAAGTCATTCCATTGATATGGATAAGCTTGAGGAATCAGTTATAAAGTGGCAGTCTTAGAGATATTTAGGCAAAGACCAAAAGACTGCATATCTGGGATGTGTATAAATGGATTTTGTGCCTTGAGCAGTGGGTTGGACCAGAGAATGGACCTCAGCATTGCCTTCTGAGTCTGAACTCACTGCTCTAATTTAGTTCATTTCTGATGGATATGCTAATACATACTATAAAGCTGAACAACTTAGGCCTGGGACACATTATCTTAATCAAAGTGAGTTCATTCATTGGCTTATTATTTTTCCCCATTAAGGTGAAACTTTTTATAAAAAAAAATCAGGAAAAGAAAACATATTATTCATTTTCAGTTGGTACAGTATTATAAGTGTTAACATTTCATGTGGGTGAAGAAGGGGGCCTACCTAATCTGCCAAAAAATAATGTATCAACGGATCTTCCAAGTTGTATTAAAAAAAAAAAAAAAAACTGAAAGAAGCCCCCCAAAAGGCTGTTTCTGAGGACTGGAGCAAAATAATCCTAGATTACAACATCAGCTCTTTCTCCTCTATCCTGTTTGGTTAGAAGTCAGCAAACCTAGAAGCATCAAGGAATTTCAATTCTTTTTGAAAGTAAGTGTAATTAAAAGTACAGAAAAGAGGCGAGAGTTCTGATGTATTCTGATCAGAAACCTTTGTCCCATAATTGGGCAAAAAAAAAGTACAAACTCTATTGCTTCTAGTTCCATAGCCAGAAGAATAAATTCATTATAAGTCTAGACTTGAGATACAAAAGTTCAGAAAGTCTTGGGAGTAAGTCAAACATTAAAATTTTACCTTTTAGTCAACTTACCACCTTAACACTTAGTAAGTATTTATCAGACGTAAGCCTGCCTTCTATTTTTCGCGGCCTGTTTTGTAACTGTTTTTATTATCTCTTTATTACCTAAAAAGTCATATATGGCTCCAAGTTCAGTTAATAAAGGTTTCAGGTAGACAGAGTTTGAGGTCTTGCCTCACCTTTAAGCCTTGATTCCTCCAGACTCCCAGCTTGAATTTGGACCCTAGTTAATGAAGTGCTTCTGAAACTTCTACCAGCCGGCATTGTTTGGTTGGCTATTCATTTACATCTTGTGAGCTTTATAATGGTAATGCCCTGAGATTCAGCCCAGAAGCCTCTTTGCAAACGCTGCGCCTCCTGACAATGTCCGTACATCACTGGTGGCTTTTATTCCCCACTTCCCTTCTGTCACTCATTTGCCCTCATGATAGGTACTCTCTTTGGGGCCACAAGCCCGTAGACCTAGCTTGGAATCAGGATAAGATAAATTTCTATAAAAGCCCAGCATACCAAGTAGTGAAACCGTGTTTTTGTTTTTCTGCCAAGCCTGCAATGTCATCTCTCAGACCCCAAGTGGAAGGTTTACTCTGGTCGTTCCCCATCAGCATCGCAACTGCAGCTTCTCCATAATTTACCCTGTGGTGATTAAAATATCTGACCTCACCCTGGGGCACTTGAATGGCCTGCAGCTAAAGGTGAGTCGCTTACTTGCTTTGCCATCACTTCCGAAGGCCCCAGCTTTATCAGAGCCAAAGTCACTGTACAGGACAAACTTGGACAGGAGCACACTGGAGTAGTATGTTCTGTTTGGCTGTTAAACCTCCCAAGAGGCTGCCAAACCTCCCAAGAGGCTGCCCTGACTGCTTCAGTAAATTCCTCTTCTATTTCCGTCATGCTGCAAACTGCATACTCAGGTGCCCCTTCTGACTACTTGAATACTTTTCTTGGGATGTAAGAAACGTTTTCAACTGGTAAAGTTGTGGCATGTAATTACAATTGAACTCTCTTGTCCTCGCCTCTTTTACAGAAATTCTCTCCTCGCAGAACCTAGTGTGAGTCATCTACACAGCTGTTTTTCTGATTATTGGAATTTTCTTTTGACACGAAGGGAAGTATCTCATTGACAGAACTGTGTTAGGAAGGAATGCTAAGGGTAGCATAAAAGACAAAATTGGATTTTTATATTGCAAAATACAGTAAAGTTTTGAAGCGTTTTTCAGGCATTACGTTTAATTCAGTACACTTGCGACGAAATGTTAACTGAGACTCCTTGTCAACACCCCCCCACCTTGAACTTGTGTATAGACTGTACAATGAACGCTGAGCTTGACCGCACTGATTTGCACTGGTAGCTGCTTTCCGGTGAGTCACCCTCATTTCCTTTCACAGTCTCCTCTGCCTAGGTTAAGATAGCTCACACATTTGCTGGCCTCAAAGATAGTCGTGATTCCTAGTCAGACAGATTTCAGTGAAAACCCAATAAATAGGACTAGGACTGAGAAAAGCAGTCTATCCAATTTCCTTTAAGCCCTAAATTCATAGGTCTGTTCCCCCCCCCATTGAACCTTAGTGGAAGTATAATCCTTTGATAAAGACCAGGAGAAGCGGATGTCTTTGGCAAAGCCTTATTGGCTTGAGATTGTTTGTATGTCATTCCTGATGTATAATGTAGAAGATGGCAAGCGTGATAGACTGGGAGAGCTGCATTTTCATCATTCTTGGGCATGAGGAGTAATCTCGGTGCTCAGTGTTTAAAAAATGTAAAGTCTGCAGTGTTCTGCGTATCTATTGCTTTACCAAAAAAAAATTTTTTTTTTTAGTGCTTTCCATGTGCAAAGCGTTCTTCTAGATGTTGGGAATTAGTAACAAACAAAACAGGTCCTGCTCCCATGGAACCTACATTCCAGTGGAATGAGACAGGCAGGAGTATAATGTATTCCAAATAGAGGCGAGTGCCCTACAGAAGATGAAGTGGGGTGGTGTCTGGGGTCAAGGGCATAAAAGCAGGGGTGGGCAGCTGCTGGAGATAAGATGGTTAGGAAAGAAGCCTTCTGGGAAGGAGGCATTTAAAGGAAGACTTGAGTAATATGTAAAAAGGAGCCAGTGGGAGTTCCTGTTGTGGCTCAGTGGTTAATGACTTGGAACCATGAGCTTGCAGGTTCCATCCCTGGCCTCACTCAGTGGGTTAAGCATCTGGCATTGCCGTGAGCTGTGGTGTAGGTTGCAGACACGGCTCAGATCCTGTGTTGCTGTGGCTGTGGCGTAGGCTGGCAGCTACAGCTCCAATTAGACCCCTAGCCTGGGAACCTCCATATGCTGCGGGTGTGGCCCTAAAATGACAAAAGGCAAAAAAAAAAAAAAAAAAAAAAAAATGAAGAAGCCAGCAGCCCCACAGGAAGAGCTGGGAACAGAGAAACAGTGGTGCAGAGGCTCGGAGGCAGGAATGGGCTTGCTGTGTTCTAGAAATGGAAAGAAGGAATGGTCAAGGGAAAGTGGTATAATATAGTACCAGGGGGGTGGGCAGGCCAGGGTGTGGAGAGCCCCGTAGGTCCTATTAAAGAGTTCGAATTTGGAGTTCCCGTTGTGGCTCAGCGGAAATGAACCTGACTACTAGTAACCATGAAGATGCAGGTTCGAGCCCCAGCCTCGCTCAGAGGTTAAGGTTCCAGCGTTGCCATGAGCTGTGTAGTTCACAGACTTGGCTTGGATCTGGCATGGCTGTGGTGTAGGCCGGCGGCTACAGCTCTGATTTGACCCCTAGCCTGGGAGCCTCCATACGCTCTACATGCGATCCTAAAAAGACAGAGGGAGAAAAAAAGGGGGGGGGGTTGAATTTATTCTAAGTGCAGTGGGAAGAAAACCACTGAAGGGTTCAGGCAGGAAAGTGGCATAACTCATTTGATTATGCACGAGTACGATGAGGGCAGTTGGGAATTGCTGGCTTTGTGACCAAATGAACTAACAAAGTCCAAGGTGGAAAGTAGAGGATTACCTAAAGGTCATATGGGCTTCCATGAATGACGGTGAATGGGCTGCCGGGACCAGCAGAAGAATGAACTTAAAAGGCCATTGTCATAGTCTAGGCAGGAGCTGGTAGCAGCTCAGTCCAGGGAGATGGAATCTCCACGAAGGAATCTGGGGGATCACTTGTTAAGGAGCTGAACCCAGAGGTCCCTACACAGCTCAACTGCTGCCATTGTTTTTAAGAACAGCTGAGAGTCTGGGGAAGAGGAGAGAAAAGTCCCTGAATACCAAGGAGTATATGCGTCCGACCTCCTTGTTTCTTTGTTTTTTTCCCTTCATTTTAGTTTTTACTTCTTCCCAGCTTTCTTATTTCCCTTATCTCTCTTCCAAGAGCAAGTTTCTCCCTCCATCTCTTTCTGCTGAAATTTGGAACCTATGGAACCTGGTGGAAAGTTTTGTCTTCAGAGATGTTCTCCCTGGACATCCTCTGCTTAAGGGAAAGGCAATTATTATTATTTTTTTTCCCTTTACCTCTAAATGGCTTCTTCAGCTCTTCATACAAGAACATGAGCCCTGTGCACCATGGAGATAATTAACCTCTCTCTCATCATTTGATAAAATTGCGTGTAAAGCACCTGAGCATTGAACCCAGCACATAGTAGGTGCTTTCAAAGTATACGTCCTCACCCACTTCCTTTCACAAGCCAAAAGGTTGCTGTTACATTATTTTCTGTTTGTTTTTTAGTCCCAGTTGCATTTCAGTATCTTCCAAAGGGTTGGTGTATTTCTGTGTTTAATCATTCTCTGTTTCAGATTTTGGTCCCTTGGTGGCAGTATCACAGGGAAAATTGGCTGTATAATTTGTGGGGGACAGTGCAATATAAAAAGTTAGGGGCCTTATTTTAAAATTATTATGAATTTCAAGATGGTGACAGCAGAGCATTATGCCAAGCACTAGGCCTTGTAAGTGTGGGCCCTGTGGGTGCCAGTGGCGGGCCCATCAGTCCAGCCCTGATCCCAGGAGATGGGTGGCCCACTGTACACCATTTGGGCCTGAGAGGGGCTGCTTTGCTTGTCTGAGAAAGTGAAACACATGAATTGCCGTGGACGAGACAATGGGGAAAGGATGAAGGGAAGCAGAAAAAGGTGGTTACAGTGGATCACACAGAGTCTTTGGATAAATTATTTTCAGTAACTTGAATTAAATTCTTTTACTTGGAAGGAGAAAGGGGATGGTAATTCTGATTTAAGCCCCAAAGGAGGGTTTTCTTTTTTCTTTAATATTCTTGTAACTAATCTAAATCCTTATCAGTAGAAATGATAAGGATTATCTCAGTAGCAGAAAAAGTCCTTTATAAAGAAGATGAAAAGAGGTAAATTGAAAGAAAAGCTGATGTGAGAGCCCTGTTTATAAAAACTCTGACTGCAAGCATTAAGAAATTCAGATAATTCAGTATGTATGTCCACATGATTTAAAAAGCAAAGAATTTTCAGATTCAGTTTCTATACATCTTACATGGAGTTTATAGGTTCCCAATTTCATCACTCCAGTTCTTGAGCTTATAAAAAAATTTTTTTAGTGCACACACATTTAAAAAAAAGATTACTCAACCAATTTAGAAGAGCAACATCTATGGCTGTTTTTTTCTTTAAAAAGTCTTAATTTTGGAGTTCTCATCGTGGCTCAGCAGAAAGGAATCTGACTAGTATCCTTGAGGATGCATGTTCAATCCCTGGCCTCACTCAGTGGGTTAACAGATCCAGTGTGGCCGTGAGCTGTGGTGTAGGTTGTAGACGTGGCTCGGATCTGGCATTGTATTATAGGCTGGCAGCTACGGCTCTAATTCGACCCCTAGCCTGTGAACCTGCGTGTGTCATGGGTGTGGCCCTGAAAAAACAAACAAGCAAACAAAAAAGGTCTTAATTTCCAGAGTCTTGGATGTGACTGGATATGACTGCCCAGATGTCTATGGCTGATTGAGAAAATTCACCAGTTTGCCATTGGTCAAATGGTTTGACTTTCACAGTTGCTTTCAATCCATCTTCCTCTGCTACTTTGTTCTCTTAGAAGTCTTCAGCAAGTTGTGGAGGAATAGGAGACTTCGTGGAGCTGCTAGGAGGAACTGGATTGGACCCTTCCAAGATGATGCCCTTAGCTGACCTCTGCTATCCCTTTCATGGCCCAGGTGAGATGTTTCTTTGATTATTATTTCTGTGCCCATTAAGATCATTTCCTTAAATAAAACACCTCAAATTTTTTATACATGGGAGGACAAGTTCTACCCAAAAAACTTCAGTTTTACATTTTGAGCCAGAGTGAGAATTTTACATTTCAGTCTAGGTACAGTATCAAGAATGCGTGACCACAATATCTGACATTGGGACAGAAATCTATAAAGTAACAAGGTTGCATGTTCAAGGTTGGCCCTAGGTAAAACTCTGAAAAAGACAAAACTTTTTGGTTCTGTGCTCTTTCCATCTTTATGAAGATCCCCTTTCTCACCTTCAAGAGACTAAAGGATCTATTTGTTAATGTAAGACTACGGTGCAAATAGTAGATGTATCATCAATTAGTAATAATATAATGAAATATCTAATTTTATCATACATATGTGTATGTGTATTACTCATACTAAATACATTGAGTGATATACTTGATTAGAAATTCTCAGAACTTGTGAATGACTCCAACTTCTGGCAGCAAAACCAGCCTCTGAAAGACCACTGCAAAAACAGAGATAAATTCTGAAATCTGCAAGTGGTTACCAGTAATAAAAGACCATTTTAGCACAGGGCATACCGAACAGAACCATGTTTTCTTTGTCATGGATCACTGAAGAGTTTCCTTTTGCTTTTGCTCGGGTCGGGTGAGGGGTGGGGGGTGGGAATTGCTGACTCATGACCAAACTAATGAAGTCCAAGCAGGGAGGGGAAGGGTTACATAAAACATTTCTGTAAGGATCACTGCTGTTATCTGTGCTTCAGATGCAGGACCCCGAGGTTATCTGGTCAGAGACAAAAGTCAAACAGAGCAGTCTTTCATCCCTTACCATAATACCCTTCCTTTCTTTTGACCAAACATCACTAACCAGCTCAATAATGAAGCTGCAAATTAAACATCCTTTTGATCAACTATTAATCTGTTTTGAGCAAAACCAAGTCTGCCCACCAGGATTTTCTCTCTGAACTATTGCTGGGAACGTCATCAACAAAACCTCTCTGAAATATAATTAATATGTACAGGTAAAGGGAAAAGATTTCTCAAAACCCACTTTGCTAAAAATGTGGGGATTAGTTTATGCTAATTGACACTTGAGTGGCTTCTCTCCCTTTTGTGAGTGTCTCAGAGGCACGGGGGCACTTTCCTGCCCATGGAGGACGCCTATGAGGAGATGCACTTGAGCTGGATAAAAAGATTAAGAACTGAAGCACACGCATACCTTAAAATGTTGATAATTGAAGCCATAATGATTTTGGTGCATAAATTATATACTTGATTTAGGTAAAAGGGTATGACTGAGGCCAAAAAAACACTTTTCCCTGTATTATCTAGATAATTGAAACTAGTCTCAAGCTAATTTGCAGGCTGGAATTATCTGACTCATTGATTCATTTTAGACTTCACTTTTTTTCTTTCCTTCACTACATTTCCAGGAACCCCTCCTAAATCATTTAGACAGTGAAGAACTATTAGATATCCTGCCCATTACACTGGATTTTATTAGGAATTATGTCAAATAATAAATTAATGATACGCACATTATAGGAAATAAGACATGTTAAATAGAGTTCAGAGTAAGATCAGAAAAGAATGACCTTCCAGATCATTTAGAGAAAAATAACTTTGGATCTCCTCGTGGAGGCTTAGCCTGGTGCTTATATTAAAATAATTATAGGGCTAATATTTATAATGTCTCCAAATTAGCTTTTACCTGAGTAACTCTAGCCAGCAGTTTTACTTCATTTAAACCCAAGTGCATGTTTGTCAAGTACCTGTTATACAAGGATAATAGTGTTTCTCAGAATTTAGGCCTTCCAAAGTAGGGGAAAAAATTGAGAAAATTAAAATAGCAGAAAGGATTCTTGTGGGGCAGATAAATCTTGCCTTGGGAACTAGCTTGAGGCTGGAGAAATCAAATAAAAGTAATTTTTCACAAAAATACTGAGTTTCACAAAACAGAAATAGGCTCCTATAGGTACAGAGAACAAACAGGTGGTTGCCAGAAGAGAAGAGCATGGGAACCAAAAGAAAAGAAAGGTAACTATGTGAGGTAATGAATGAAAATTAGCTTGGTCGCGGTGATCATTTCACAGTGTATATTTATATAAAACTACCATGTTGTACATCTTAAATGGTCCTATTTCTGTCAATTATATCTCAACAAAGCTGAAAAAAAATTTTAAAAGAATGCCTGAAAACCACATACAGTTTCAATATATATAACTGCTCAGGCACATTTGCACAAGAAGATGCTTATAAAAATAGTGAATAAAACTGGATTTAAGATAAATAAGGATATCAAAAGCCATTCCATGTAAGAAGTATAGAAAAAATAGAAAAGGTACAGGTGAACAACAGAACAAAACTGAGTATATTTAGTGTATGTTTAAACCATGCAAATGATTTTTCTCTTTATATGTAAAACAGAATTATTATCTAGGCTCAGAAAATAGTGAACAGGTGATTTTTTTTTTTTATGGTCTACATAAATGTCCTGCCATGTAGTCCATCCTTTAGCCCTGCCCAGTAAATGCTTCTCCCAGATGTAACCAGTAACTGCCCCTGCAAATTTCTAGCCTGTCCCTAGAGGGCAGCACTGCCCCCACCGAGAGCACAACTAGAGAAAGGCGCACCAGGGACGGAAGCTTGTCTTCACCACCCAAGCCTTGCAGGTAGGAAAACATAAAAAGCACAAGGAGATACCTTCTTACCTCTGTGCAGCCTGTTTTATTTGACTGACAGTGTTCTTGAACGTGAGGAGAAAGGCGGAGTCCAATTTCACTCTTCTACAGTTAATACACAGTTGACCTTTGAACAACCAGGGTTTGAACAGGGATTCACTCATAGGCGGATATTTTTCAATAGTAAATATTACAGTGCTATACAATCCGGGGTTGGCCAAGCCCGAGGATGTGGAATCTCGGATCTGGAGGGCAAACTATAAATTATAAGCAGATTTTCAACAGAGTCCTCTATCCTAACTCCCATGTCATTTAAGGGTCAACGGTATATTATATTGAAAATGAAAACAAAAAAAAAATGTTTCACCTGATGCTGGATGCTTGGCTTGAGTATGTGGGAGGAAGTTACGTCCCCTCCCGTTCTTTGGGTTGATATGATCTCCTGGACAGAAATGGTTTGTGTGCTTTCTAACCTGCTGGGAAACTGACTTTTTCCATGAATTACAGCCCAAATGAAAATTGGCTGTGACAACACGGTGGTGCGAATGGTCTCCAGTGGAAAACATATCAATCGTGTGACTTTTGAGTACCGCCAGCTGGAACCATACGAACTGGAAAGCCCAAATGGAAACAGTATCCAGGAATTCTGTCTGTCTAGTCTTTGAATAATCAGGTCAATGATTTCTGTGCTGCCAGCTAAGGGAGTTTTTAATGGCTATTCTATATGATTGTGATGACCAGCTACTTTAAGAGCCTTTCATACCAGTCAGTATGTCCAACCTTGAGCACACAGCACACACACTGAAGTTTTGTACCTTGCTTCTTTTTCATTTGTAATATATAAATGACCACACGGCAGAAAATGCTCCCCTCGCTTTGGTAGGAGAAGTTTTCTGTAATTCTTTGGAGTGCTACAAACCTGAACTGATAAGACAAGTGCAAAGAAACGTGCAATCAAAAATTGTATCTCGAGGGAAACTACTGCAATGAAATAAAAATGGTACTGTTCTTACCAGTTTTCTAACAGAAAACGCATGTGTATATACCAAAAGTATAGACCAAAGTAGTTTCCTGTTTATGTTCTGCTTATTATTCGTTGACCATAGAGAAAGTAGTTGTAGCTAGTGTCCTGTGTTGATGTGTAACAGCTTGTTTTTAAGAAAACTTTGTAGCATGGAAAACAGGTTGCATCCATAAAGACAAACATGAATAAACATATTCAGAATGTTCCACCTCCACATCGTGCGTTGCTTTCCTGAGTAGTCCTCTCCCTAATCACCATCAGAAGGTAATGTTCTCAGGTACAGCACCACATGCCAGCCTACACCATTTTGCCTTTTTTTTTTTTAAGGGCTGCACCCAAGGCATATGGAGGTTCCCAGAAAAGGGGTAAAATTGGAGCTGTAGCTGCCCAGCCTATGCCACAGCCACAGCAACGCCAGATCTGAGCATCATCTGCGATCTACACCACAGCTCATGGCAATGCTGGATCCTTAACCCACAGAGTGAGGCCAGGGATTGAACCCGCGTCCTCGTGGATGCTAGTCAGATTCGTTTCTGCTGCGGCTCGATAGGAACTCCCCTGACCTACATCATTTAGGATTTCTTAGAATGCTAAGAACTCTGGGCCATTGGAGTAGAATTATTTAGGGCGGAGGTTTAAATGACAGCGTTTGCATGAACAGTGCTAACTGACTGGCCCTGACAGGGAAGCAGGACATGGGGATCCCTTTTCCATTGTCCTCCAAGAAAACAGAACACATGTCTTTGTTAACAGTACACGGATTTTTCAACAAGGACAACAAAGACCTTAAACTGCCATGGACACAATTTGCAGAAATCCGAGCATTTTCTTTTGGTACTGAAGGCAGTTTATTGTTGACTGAGCTTTGTCCACAGTTGGCTTGAGACCAAGCATGTAGTCTGCAAAAGACACCTTGGGGTCAAAAATGAGTTCCTGAGCAAAAGAGGAAATACTCCTAAGTGAACCCTCTTTACTTTGGATTAATAGTTAGACGAGGCAAACTCTGCCATAATTAATGGCTTGATTCCGATTCCCCAAATATAATTAATATAAAGTTAATTTTGTAATGGAGTATCCAGGCATCCCATACCCTGGGCTTCTTAACAAAGCCTGAGAACCAAGCAGAAAGAAAAACCGTGACTGAAAGTGCTAAAAATACCCAGGATTACACACAAATTTTGGCTCACTAGGTATTCTGGAATGAGTGAATACTTTAGCCAAATAGATGAATAAATGCTTGAATGGATGGGTGGATAAAGGCTGGGAGGAATGAATAAATGTCTGAATGGATGGCTACATAATCCCTGATTAGTTGTACAAGTTGTTGGATTCCTTATTTCATCGAAAATAAATTCTATGAAGTTGAACCCTTTTATCTTCTTCACAGTCCCTCTAGCAACCTAAGAATTAACGCAGTCACTTACGTCACCATCAGGTTTCTGGCTCTTAACCCTCATGACCCCCTTAAGCTAAGTAGAGAAAATAAGTGATCTGAGGTATGGAGGCAAATATTTTTACCATGGAATTTAGGACAACTTGCTTTTGTTCCTAAGGGACATTTTGCAAGTTACTTAGCCTTTCTGCACTCAAATGGGTGTGACTCTCTGGTTCTTAAGGTGTCTTCTAGCCTTGTCATTCTGCAGTCATTTATCTGTGACCTATTTGACTTCAGAGCTTATTCTTGCATATTAGTATATGTTCTTTGAGAGGGTGGCCAATTCCATGAACTGTCCATGACTTATTCTTTGGAAATCTATGACTTCATTTCATTCTGAATGGATGGGATGGGTTTCTAGAAACAAAATAGTAGATGAGATTCCTGAGGGTAAGTGTCTTCCCTGGCACCTCCAGTAAGCATTAAAACGGTATATGAAACAGTGGCCAGATTTGACTTTCCATAAAAGTCAGTGTGCATAGTGGCTCAGGTTGTCAACTCTGGAGCCAGACCACTTTGAATCTCAGCTCTGCCACTTGAGCAAGTCACTGGTATGTCTCTATTGCTCAGTTTTTAATTTGTAAAGTTGGAGCGATAAGGTTACCTCCTTCAAACAAAGCTGATCATCGGGATTAAAGGGTTAGCTGTATTTAAAGCCCAAGAACTGTGTCCTGCACATGTCAGCTGTCATTTTTATGAGTATCTCTTACTTCTAAGTCCAGAAGCTGCCCAGGTCCTCCATTCTCTGGGTGGGGCATTTGCTTTGTCCTCTGAAGGGTTTGCACTGATTCCATTGTCTGTTTTCATCCCAGGACATGTGTGAGGAAGCTAGGGTTAGCTAAGGTTGTTTTCTGGGACCCAGAAGCAAAGTAAGGTCACTGGTGATATTTGGGGGTAGACCATGTCAGGTCCTAGCATGTTCCCATGTGCCTCTCCTCCCAGCTGACCTTACCTGTTAGCTCTGAACCACTCCGGAACTAATGCTGGCCTCGGACAGGAGGAATTTGAACCGCTCTTGTCCACCATGTTGGTTCTGGAGGAGTCACCTTGCAAACTGTCTGTCTTGACTCTGCCTTTGTGCCCCAGCCCCATCTCTATAATCTTGCGAGCTCTTGGTTATTTCATCCTAGCTCTTACCTGATCCTAATCTCACCCTCCGCTCAGAACCCCACAGCTCTTAAATACCAAATGAGTGACTCAGCCTCTGCTACACATCACTGAATTCCCCAGTTCCTGGTGCCTCTGTGCCTGAAATTCTGAGTATGTTTGCTCATAGGTTTTATGTCACTGTGCCCACCCCATCCTCTGGACACTTTTCTACCTCCTCTAAGCCTACCTCTTCTGTCTTCTAACCTGTTATGTGGGGAATGTGTTGGTCTGCCTATGATATTGGACTTTCTCACAGTATCTAAAGTGTTGTGTCGTCTTCACCTCCAACCTCTTCCTGGCACTGCTGCTTTCACTTAAGAGAATAGGTCAGAAACACTTTGTGTTCACCACAAGTTGTATTTGTACCTCCTGAGTATGCAGCGAGACTGCCTTTTCCAACCTCCCTTACAGTTAGGTTTAGTTCTGGGAGTGAATTTTGACTGAAGGAGTGTGGGTAAAAGTGATGCCCGATTCTCACGTGATCCTCCCTACCTTCTTTCTCTTCCCCTGACTACCGGCAAGATACTGATGTTCTAACAGAGGACTCCAAGACCATACAAGACCACAGAGCCGTAGGACGCAAGGAGCCTGGATCCTTGAATGACCTCATGGAAGGCTACCTATTGACCAGGAATTGGATTTTATGTGAGTGAGAAGTGAATTTTTTTTTTAATAGTTAAGCTACTGAGGATTATGATGATGATGATTTTGGTATAGCACTGAGTGCTATCAGAGTTCATACCATGGGCCTGTCTAAATCCAATTCTGGCTATTCTCTCATTTCCCTGTCTGGTTTTGCTGCCACCGTCCAGACAGGCCTGATCTGATTGTCTTCCAGAAAAACATGCCTTAGATGCACATCTTTGCTCTTATAAACACTAGGCTTTTACTGATATTGTATCCAACTTTTCCGTTTGTCTTAAAGGATCTTCTAAGAATAGTGATTCTTAGATTAGACGCCTTTGAAAAATCTGACAGTAAGTACAGGTCACCTCCAGGGGCGGGGTGGGGGAGCCCATTTACACAAGAACATCCCCGAATTTCTGAGAATTCGCAAATCCCTGAAGCCCATCGGTGTTTCAGACTAAGAATCCCTGCTCTAGGAGAAAATAATGCGTAAAAATCAGTTTTGTACCACTCTTCTGAAGCCGGGCTACCATCTATTCAGTACTAGTTTAAAACACTCATTGCTTCATTTGGCTGCAAAATAAGTCTATAGTGGCAACTTAATGTTTCTGCTTTTATATTTATTTCTTTTGCCTTTCACTACACAAGTTTTTCTGCCCTGCTCTGTAGTCCTCCCCCTCGCCCCCCAGGGAGGAAATATGTTCGACCCAGGACAAATTTTGGTGACAAAGATTCTTCCAGATTTCTCCCAATTTCAAACTTTTCCTTTCTTGCTCTTTTAGTAGGGGGGCGAGATGAGCGGGGTTTGCCTGCAAAGTAGAATTGTCATGAAAGAAAAAGATTTGGCGAACAGGATTTATTTGAAGGCAATTTGGTTATGTGCTTAACACCCGGTAGAGAGTTGTGGCTAGGAGCACATAATCCCATGACATTATATTTGAACACATTCTTCTCTGTGTAGTGGAGTATTTCAGAAGAGAGAAACACTTTTGTATGTTCAGGTAAGCAGATTGAATGGCCTCAGTTCTAATGGGTCATTTGTAATGACCCACTTTTAGTTTTTTTTGCATTTAAAAGTTTTTTTCTTGGGAGTTCCCGTCGTGGCGCAGTGGTTAACGAATCCGACTAGGAACCATGAGGTTGCGGGTTCGAACCCTGCCCTTGCTCAGTGGGTTAACGATCCAGCGTTGCCGTGAGCTGTGGTGTAGGTTGCAGACGCGGCTCGGATCCTGCGTTGCTGTGGCTGCGGCACAGGCCAGTGGCCACAGCTCCGATTAGACCCCTAGCCTGGGAACCTCCACATGCCGCGGGTGCGGCCATAAACCCGCGGCCATAAAATGACAAAAGGCAAAAAAATAAATAAATAAAAAATAAAAGTTTTTTTCTTGGAGTTCCCGTCGTGGCTCAGCAGGTTACAGACCTAGTGCTTGTCTCTGAGAGGATGAAGGTTCAATCCCTCTCCTTGCTCAGTGGGTTAAGGATCTGGCGTTGCCGTGAGCTGTGGCATAGGTTGTGGATGTGGCTCAGATCTGGTGTTGCAGTGGCTGTGGCCTAGGCCAGCAGCTGTGGCTCTGATTCCACCTCTGGCCTGGGAGCTTCCATATGCCACAGGTACGGCCTTAAAAAGGAAAAAAAAAAGAAAAGAAAAGTGTTTCCTCCATGTGTTAAGACAAACCGTACCAAAAAAAGAAGCAGCAGGGAGGTGAGAGAAGATATAGGTAAGAGAAAAAAGGCTTGATTAGAGGGTTTGAAAACATTATGAAAATCAAGGTCTCCAAATTGGACTCTGAGTTTTGCTCTTGGTAAAGAGTGTACTCAGTGCCTTCACTCCGAAAAACTGAAAATGAGAAGTGTTTTGTGCTTTAAGAAGAAGACTGAACATGAGTCCTGGGACAGAAAGCCGGGTGAGGAAGGCAGAACCATGATCTTTGTAACCAGATGGGATCAGATATTGGGGTTTCTAGTAAGAAGAGGGACCATCCCTCCCACGACACCTCTCCCCGCCTCCAGGTTTCTGAAGTATAAAAAGCGTGACCTGTGCTAGTAATGATTCGGAGATAATCCAGTTGATCAAACCAAGCCAAGTAGATGGCTGCCTATGCGGTGTGATTTGAGGGACAGAGAAAGGCCTCCTTGACTGAAAATACCATCAGAATTCCCACTCTTACAATCTTTGTTCTTTTTTTTTTCTTTAAGATGTATTTTAATTAAGCAAGTAATTCATGAGTACTTTATTGTGTTAAAACATTCAGATCCTACAGAGCTGAGGAGTTAATGACGTGACTTAGCAATCACAAATTAAGTTGGGCATGTAAGATTTGGCCATGTAAGATTTTGCCATTTATTACAACACGACATAGAATTGGTAGGTAAGCTTTGAGTAAAGGAAAGTGTGGTGGGTGAAATTAAGAGTATGAGACGTTGAGAGGAAGACAGGCTCAGCTGGATGCCCCCGGTAAGGCTCTTGCGAAAGCCAGCAAGGAGCTGATGCAAGCCCTTGGCAGCTGAGAGTTTGCAGGGGGAGGCGAAAAGAAAGCTTGCTGCGGAGTTGGGGTGTTGTCAGAGACACTGCGTGCACTTCCTCCGTTTTGCCTGAGACCAGCTCAGGATGCCGTCTGGCCTGTGTAGCGTGAATGGGACGAGAGGTGGAGCTTTAGTCACAAGATCCAGTCCCACAAGTACAGGCGTCACAGAGAGAGGGAGGAAGCCAGACTTGAGAACCAGACATGCAGTCATGTTCTGGATTCAGCCACAAACCACCTGTGAGCCCTTGAGCCAGTCACCTTCCTCACATGTCAAGTGTAAACAGCAGCACCTACCTCGTTAATGTGGTAGCTTCCTTGAAGTGCCAACAACCATTCTAGGAACATGGCAGATGCTGTAAATGTGAGTGTCCTTTTCCTGGAAAAATTGTGCATTCGTCAAGGCTGTGTTCCTATAATTTCATCTTAAATGCTCTGAAGAAGAGTGCTGGAGTTCCCGTCGTGGCTCAGGGGTTAATTAATCCAACTGGGAACCATGAGGTTGCGGGTTCGATCCCTGGCCTCGCTAAGTGGGTTAAGGATCTGGCTTTGCTGTGAGCTGTGGTGTAGGTTGCAGACGCGGCTTGGATCCCGCATTGCTGTGGCTGTGGTGTAGGCCGGCGGCTATAGCTCTGATTAGATCCCTAGCCTGGGAACCTCCATATGCCGTGGATGCGGCCCTAGAAAAGACCAAAAAGAAAAAAAAAAAAAAGAGAGAGTACTGTTTGAAGGAACTAGAAGTGAATTTTATTTTTATTTATTTGTTTATTTGTCTTTTTAGGACCACACCTGCAGCATAGGGAAGTTCCCAGGCTAAGGATTGAATGGGAGCTGTAGCTGTCAGCCTACACCACAGCCACGGCAACGTTGGATCCCAGCCACGTCTGCGACCTACATCACAGCTCATGGCACCACTGGATCTTTAACCCACTGAGCAAGGCCTGGGATCGAACCTCCATTCTCGTGGATACTAGTCAGATTTGTTTCCATTGAGCTACGACAGGAACTCTGAGGTGGCTCTTTTAAGTGATCAGAATTGACTTGGTAAAAAGAAAATAGTTGGTCATTTTTGCAACGTCAATTTTTATATATTGGAGTTCCTGCTGTGACACAGAGAGTTAGATTTGACTGCAATGGCTTGAGCTGCTGCAGAGGTGCAGGTTCTGTCCCTGGCCTGGGAACTTCCATATGCCGCAGGTGTAGCCATAAAAAAAATCGTTACAGGAGTTCCCGTCATGGCTCGGTGGTTAATGAATCCGACTAGGAACCATGAAGTTGTGGGTTCAATCCCTGGCCTCGCTCAGTGGGTTAAGGATCCGGCATTGCCGTGAGCTGTGGTGTAGGTTGCAGATGCGGCTCGGATCCTGCGTTGCTGTGGCTGTGGTGTAGGCTGGCAGCTATAGCTCCTGTTAGACCCCTAGCCCGAGAACCTCCATATGCCGTGGGTGCAGCCCTAGAAAAGGCAAAAAGACCCCCCCCCAAAAAAAAATCGTTACGTATTTTTTCCTTAGAATGGCCTTACTGCTGTAGTATTTACTCATCAATTCAATGAAATGGGGTGATCCTTTTGCAAGTTTGATAAAACGGTAACAACCGCCTCGCCATCTGCTCAGTGAAAGCCAGTCTCGCACCCATCATGTGCCGGCTTATTAACAAGAGCCTCTCCAGTTCTTCCCTCTCCTGGCCTTTTTGGTGAAAAACAAATTGCTTACACTGAGCCACCCCTTCAGGGATGCTGAAATGATAACCCCAGAGTAAAGGTAGGCAGGGGTGAGGCTGGTGCAACTTTCTGTAAGGCCACAGGTTTAAAAACAAAACAAACAGACCAATGGAAAACACCAGCCAACTATCTCTAAGGTGGCCAAACATTAAAAAAAGTCTTGGCTTTATTCTTAGTTCAGATGATAATACAAGCTAATATTTACTGAATATTTAATATGTTCCTTGCACCATTCTATAGACTTCCCAAGATTTACAGTGTTTAAACCTTTCTCCATTTTGTAGATGGAGACACTGAAGCAGAGAGAAATAAAACTGAGTTACAGCAAATCACACAGAAAGCAATAAAGCCAGAATACAGTCTCCGGTGATCTGACATGAGAGCTTGCCTACTTTATGACTGTACCCCCCTGTTACTAGAATAAAGTATGAGACACTACTTTTCCAGTGAGCTCCTGAGAGCATAGAAGTGACAGTGAAAGCTTTTTGGTCCTTTATCAAAACACACCATTCAAAGTGATTTTAGGACTTTTATCTGTGGGTGTTAGAACACATCGATCCCAATTCCAGTTCTCAGAATGGCTGAATGTGATGGTTCATTTTATGTGTCAGCTTGGCTGGGCCATGGTACCCTGATTTGGTTAAATGCTTGTCAGGATGTAGTGGGAAAGGATATATATATATATATATTTTTTTTTTGCTTTTTAACACCGCACTTGCAGCATATGGAAGTTCCCAGGCTAGAGGTCTAACTGGAGCTGCAGCTGCCATCCTAGGCCATACCACAGCAACACAGGATCCAAGCTGAGTCCGACCTACACCACAGCTCATGGCAACCCCAGATCCTTAACCCACTGAGCAGGGCACAGGGATTGAACCTGTGTCCTCATGGATACTAGTCAGGTTCATTACTGCTGAGCCGCAACGGGAATTCCAATGATTTTTTTAGATGAAAGTAACATTTAAATCAGTCAACTTTGAGGAAAGCATAGCTTCTATAATCTGGATGGGCCACATCCCATCAATTGAAGGTCTTAAGAGAAAAAAGATGGAGTTGCCCTGAGGAAGAGGGAACCTCCTATTCGTTCTGTTTTTCCGGAGAACCCTGACTAACATGCTAAATACGCCTTTCTTTTTCCCTGAAAATCTTTCCCCCGTATCCAGCCACCATGTACTTGTAAGCAGAGCTGTTGCTAAATCTCGTTTGCTAATGAGGGATCTAAAGTGCTTTTATCTTTTCTCTCTCCACATAGTCCTGTGTGACCTCCTGGTCACACTCACACCGACTTGAGATACAAGAGCACAGAGGGGCTCAGGAGTGGATGCCAATGGCCTTGTAAGCACCTTCTCCATGTCCCCTTGGTCCACTTACCTGAGAACCAGGTGTTGGAGGTGACAAGCGCCAGAAAAAAACCTAGCTCTGACCCCAACAAACTATCTCTGAAAAGAAAGTCCAAAATAAAAATGGCTCTTAGATGTCATTGTCCCATTTTTAGGGGGAACTGTAGAAAGAGCAGCCAATAGTTACACAGAAACAGCAACAGTTACGCAGAAACTTAAGACTGTGCCTACATACATTCCAAGCAGTATTCTATTTATCACCAGTGCTAATTAAATGTTATCACTTAACAGTCATGATTAACAAAGGTGGTATGGCTATTGTTAAACCTCGAGTGAAAGGCTTTGAGCCTCCTGCTTTTTTTTCTCAATGAAACCAATCTGAAAGACTCAGAGTGATATCTTTAATGAGAAAGCACTCCCTTGTGGATGGATGAGCAGTGCGTTTCCTCAAGTCATTGATAAAATGCATTCCACCCAGAGCTGCACAGACATCTGGAACGTAACTGGGTAACCAGACAAGAGCAGAACATTAGGGGGAGCAAAGCTCAGAAGATTCAGTTTGAAAAACATGTTACATTTAAGAAATGAAGAGGCAGTAAAGTATAAAGCTCAATGGGTGGGTTCAAGAGATTGGACAATTTGAGAAAATCAGTTCTGAAAGAAGGTAGGCAGTGTAAGCACAGAATGAGATGCTTTGATGTCCACTCTGAGGGCCCCTGGAGGGTAGGCAGGCATTTTGTTTCTCATTATAAAAGATGAATATTCTCAGATTCTCTGCAGATTTTTTAAATAGTTCTCTTGAAAATTACTGTTTTAGGAGTTCCCATTGTGGCTCAGTGGTTAACGAATCTGACTAGTATCCATGAGGATGCAAGTTTGATCCCTGGCCTTGTTCAGTGAGTTAAAAGATCCGGTGTTGCCGTGAGCTGTGGTGTAGGTTGCAGATGCGGCTCGGATCCTGCATGGCTGTGGCTGTGGTGTAGGCCGGCAGCTACAGCTCTGATTCGATCCCTAGCCTGGGAACCTCCATATGTCGCAAGTGCGGCCCTAAAAAGCAAAAAAAAAAAAAAAAAAAAAAAAAAGTGTTTCAAAGGGTGATGTCATAAAAAATGCTGTGAATAACTGACCACTTCTGTTAATTAAATGAACATAAGTGAACAAAATTACTAGTGCAGGGCAACCCCTCTGCTATGGACTGAGTGTTAGCGTTCCCCGAAGTTCATACGTCAAAATACTAATCCCCAATGTGACGGTGCTTTGAGGCAAGGTCTGTGGGAGATGATGGGATTAGTGTTCTCGTAAAAGGGGACCAAGAAAGCCCCCTTGCCCTTTCGGCCACAGAAGGCTACAGAGAAAGTGGGAAGTGGGACCATGCCGGTTATCAAGTCCACCAGTGCCATGATCTTGAACTCCCCAGGCTACAGCACTGTGAGAAGTAAATATTTGCTGATTATAAACCACCTAGTCTGTGGTATTTTTGATAGAGCAGCCCAAACAGACTAAGTCACTCTCCTGGGCCTGATTCAACTGCTGATTCCTCTTGCAGTCATTTTGCTTTGTTTTGTATTTTTCTGAAGTAATCTGGTAAAGTACCTCAACTCATCATTTCGCTTCTCGATGCCTGCAGATTTTCATTTAATTGATACTCAGGGTTTTGCACTAACACCTTCATGTAGTCTCAGAATTGACCTCATCTTTCAGCAATAGTAAATCTAACATTTATTTAGTGTTTATTATCTACAACTGAGCAAAATGATTTACTATTATTATCTTATTTAATCTTATAATAATCAAAAGAGGTAGGTAGTATTATTATCTTGATTTCACAAATTAAGGGACTGGGGAAGAAAGAGGTTAAGACATCCAAGGTCATACAGCTGCTCAACCATGATGGAAAACAATTCACAGTCCTTGGTTAGGATTAATTCCTTTTGGCAATGACTCATCATACTCCTTATTCAATCATTTTTTTATACTATCTGTTCTAGGATCGCATCTCACCTTTTCCATTACAACCCGTCCTGTTCCATCCTCCTTCCCTCTCAAATACAAAAGTTCAGATCCTGAGGAAAAAAACCATAGAGCGAACTCAATGGGTTTGTTTTCATTATTTGCTTTTGTTGGAAGTACTAGCTCGTTTCCTCATGTTTCATTTCACCATGTATAAGATCTGGCTTGTATTTTGCGTCCGTTAGATATGAAGGAAAGTACTTCAAACTTGGTATTCTGCTGTCCAGACATTTTCATAATGATCCTTAGGTCGAGGTTTAGACAAGGAATTCACTGATGTGATGAACCGAAAGCAATGGCACAATGCTGTGCCCTGGCTCAAAGAGGCAAAACTTGCTTTTGAGCTTTCTGCGTGGCAATTTCCAGGTGGTATTTCTAGACCAAAAGCCTCCTCCGTCTGGTGCCGCTGGAACATGGCACTTGATTGACAGACTGGTCTCTGAGCTGACGGGTGAGCTCAGAATCGGAGGGACAGGTGTCCTAAACCAGACAGGGCACTGGGAGACGCCTGGGGACAAAATACCTGGCACAGCCTAGAGATATTTTCTTATGGTAAGCTTAGTCTCAATTGCCTAGCCTTCCTCTTACTGCAGAAAACAGTGACTCTTTTCCACTTTTTTCGTGAAATCTTATCAGGCCATCTAGGCTAATGAAAAAAATGTTGCCTCAGAAGAGAAACGTCTGGTGCATAGCTGCTGACACTGTTATCATTTAAAGGGACATTAAATTTGGCAGTGCTTCTTAAACTGTAATATGAAGCCAAGTCTCCTGGGCATCAGAGGTCAAATTCTGATTCCGGGGTGGGATCTGCAAGTCTGCATATCTAACAGTCCCTGAGAGATGCTGATGCCACTGGTCCATGACCCACAAGGTGTACAGGGGCCTGTATGGGGAGAAGAGGTTGCGTTTCAAGGTAGCTAGTCAACGTTGGTTTATTTGTTTTGTTTTTGCTTTGCTTTTGCTTTAGAAGGAGATACCTTTCAAGTAGCTAGCCAGTGGTTGGTTGATTTCTCTTTGTTTTTGCTTGGCTTTGGCTTTGGCTTTGGCAGAAGCTTACTTTTCAGTGTAGCCAGGCCGTGGCTGGTGTATTTGTTCAAGCCTTTGCTGAAGCCTTGTGCTAAATCATAAAACCTACCTCACTCTTTTTCCACCTTGTCACTCGTGTTTGGAGAAATGCAACAGAAGGAGCAAGCTGTAACTTGTGAGCAGCAGACACATTAATCAAAGAAAGCTCCAGACGGAGAACCCATGGCCAGCCCGTTGCCATGACACCAGGTTAAATGACACCGCCTGCGCAGAAAGAGCGATTCTCCCCGGAGTAGGTATCAAGTGACACCATCTTAATTACTCATGGAAAAGACTGCCTTGCTACCAGCAAACAATTATTTCCTGATCAATACCCCTATCTTGTTAAGGATGCTTTCTGACCATTTATAACCAAACATCTGATAGACTTGCCCTGAGAGGGAGAAGCATTTTCTCCGTTATCTCTGCTCAGCAGCAGCCCCTACCCCAGTGACACACAAAACTCCTGCATTTGGCTATTCTGAACTGTTTGAAACTCCTTGTTATTTGTTATGCCTCAGTGACTTTTGACTATAGATGGCAAAATAAGAAGGGCACACAGTTTCCCTTTTAGCAGCTGCTTTTAGGCTTGTGGCTAAGGCCTCAGCGTGGGAGAAGAGAGGAGGCTTGTCTCAAGGGCTTTCTGAGGCCTCTTCTTGATCCCAGCTGCCTGCCACTCCCCCCTCCTCGCACGCTGCCTCACTTCGCTTGTGGTTGTGGCCCTGGGGACTCATGGACTTCCGTCCCATCTGACCCCTGTCAAAATCCGTGTTAGGAGAGCAGAGCAGCTCTCACTTCCCCTCCGGGTTCTCCCTTTGACTTCCTTCCACAACAGCACCACACTGAGCTGAAAATTTTCCTGAGCGTAGTGGTGTGATGGTGTCCCCCCCAAATGCATGTCTACTGGGAACCTCAGAATGGGATCTTACTTGGAGAGAGAATCTTTGCAGGTGTAATTAGTGAAGACAAGGCCACGTTGAGTTAGGACAAGTCCTAAATCTAATAGTTTATTGTTCTTTGTTATTTATTTATTTATTTTTGTCTTTTTAGGGCCTCACCTGTGGCATTTGGAGGTACCCAGGCTAGGGGTCTAACTGGAGTTGTAGCCGCCGGCCTACACCACAGCCACAGCCACGCCAGACCTGAGCCGCATTGGCCACCTACACCACAGTTCACAGCAATGCCGAATCGTTAACGCACTGTGCAAGGCCAGGGATCGAACCTGCAACCTCATGGTTCCTAGTCGGATTCATTTCCACTGTGCCATGACGGGAATTCCGTTGTACTGATGATTACTAGTCAGCTCCCGGTCGGGAGCTCAGCGGTAACGAACCCGACTAGTAATTGTGAGGACGTGCCTTGGATCCCGAGTCGCTGTGGCCCTGGTGTAGGCCGGCAGCTACCCTCCAGTTCAACCCCTAGTCTGGGAACTTCCAAATGCCATGGGTGTGGCCCTTTAAAAAAAAAAAAAAATCTCCCATCCGGGCTCGTGGGAAACCTCCTGTGCTGCCCTTAGGAACTGATTCCAGCGAGGACTGATTTCCCTTCCCCCACCATTTATGATAATTACCCCTCACTCTTGTTTTTTCTTCATTCTGAGTTATCCAGCCCAGAATCATGCTATGACGGAAGGGCTTCAGGGAGGACTGCTAGCACGAGCAGGGGTACACGCAGCTCATTCAAGCGCTCCGTCCTGTGGAAGCTGTGCACCTGCCCCTGCGTTCTTTTGAGTGTTCAGTGGGTGACTCTGAGACCACCCCTCCCTAGGACAAACACCCGTTCTCATATACAGTCCAATCCAGAGGAGAAAAGAAAGTTTTAGAACTGCTTTATATTTAGCGAAGCCACCCCGGTCTGTAGTGAGCTTAGAACTTCATATGGTCGACCCATTGCTATTGCTGTTCACCGTCAAGCAGAGGATAACCATATGCTCCTCACCAAGCACTGCTTGGCACTGAAAAAAAGGACAGAAAATCTCTGTGGCCGTTCTCTGTCTTAAAACCATGACATTTCCATTTTCTTGAAATTAAAGCAACAGCCACAACAGAGGAGAATTCTGGCACCAAGAATGAAGACAGCAGGAGTTCCCGTCGTGGCTCAGTGGTTAACGAATCCGACTAGGAACCATGAGGTTGAGGGTTCGATCCCCGGCCTTGCTCAGTGGGTTAAGGATCCGGCGTTGCCATGAGCTGTGGTGTAGGTCGCAGACGCGGCTCGGATCCCACGTTGCTGTGGCTGTGGCGAAGGCCGGCGGCTGCAGCTCCGATTCCACCCCTAGCCTGGGAACCTCCATATGCCGCGGGTGTGGCTCTAGATAAAGCGAAAAAGACAAAAAAAAAAAAAAGAATGAAGACAGCAACCATTTTTGGCTCATCATAAGATAGGGAAAAAAGAGAAAGCCTAAGGAATTGAAAGGGACAGAAAAGAGTAGAAAGGAAAGGTTGACATCTGAGCTCTGGGCTGCAGAAATGGCATGTAAACACTGAAAAATGCCTAGTTGCTCACTCTTTGGAACTCTGACACCCTAGGTGAGTTTCCTTGCTTCAGAAAAAATGAATGGCTTTAAACAAGAACAGTTTTTGAAAGAAAGACCTACCTTTGGTGTTAAGACAGATTAATTCTCCTAATTTATAATCAAGTTTTTTTGTGTGTGTTGTTTGAGCTCAAAATTCATTCAACTAGATTTTAGAGTTCTCAGCTGATTGAAGTGACTCAAAAAAATCCTGAGTGTGTGTCTTTGTGCTGTGCTAAGCTTAAACCGCTTTGAAAACTTGTTCCTTATCGGCATAAATAATGCAGGTTGATAATAGATAAGAAACATAGATGAGCAAAATAAAGGAAACTCAAAGTATGTGACAGCTTTGATGCAGGAATAATGATTTTTTTTATTAACATTGCTAATATTCTTTTACATTATTTACAAATATTATTATGTTAAAGATGGCATCACACCTGATGGAAGATAATATAAGAAAGGGAATATAGAGAGTTCCCATTGTGGCTCAGTGGAAACGAATCTGACTAGTATCCATGAGGACACAGGTTCTATCCCTGGCCTCAATCAGTGGGTTAAGGATCCGGCATTGCCGTGAGCTATGGTGTAGTTATGAGCTATGGTAACTGTGGTGTAGGCCAGCAGCTACAGCTCTGGTTTGAGCCCTAGCCTGGAAACCTCCTCAAGCCACTGTGCAGCCCTGAAAAGACAAAAAAAAAAAGAAAGAAAGAAAGAAAAGGGGAATATGTGTGTATGTGTGTGTGTGTGTGTGTGTGTGATGGTGACTGCTGTTCAGAAATTGGCGCAACACTGTAAATCAACTATACTTTAATAAAAAAACTTTGAATGGGGGAGTTCCTTTTGTGGCTCAGCAAAAATGAATCTGACTAGTGTCCATGAGGAGGCAGGTTCAATCCCTGGCATTGCTCCGGCGTTGCTGTGAGCTGTGGTGTAGGCTGGCAGCTGTAGCTCTGATTCAACCCCTAGCCTGGGAACCTCCATGTGCCACTGGTGCGGCCCTAAAAAAGAAAAAAAAAATGTTTTTTAATTTAAAAAAAGATGGGATCACACTGTGTTTTCTGTTTTCTACTCTGCTTTTCTTCCTAAACTGTGTTTTGTAAGTATCTCCTTTGTCAGTATCTCCAAGTCAATGTCGTCGACCCTATGGTCCATCATTCTGTGTCAAGTGAGCTGGAACTGTGTTTCCCAGAGTTCCTTTCCCCTTGTGGCCCTTGGTTAGCCTTGGTCACAGGAGAAATTGATGTGAGTGGATATTTTGGTGAATGGTAGAAATGCAGCTGCTGCCATTTGGCAATCTGGGGACCAGGCCCTGCTGCAGCTTCCACACAGTCCGCAATCTGCTGGTCCCCTCGTTAGGGTGAAGTGGCACATGGCCTTCAGCAACCCTGGCTCACTTGGTGGCTCTGAATCCTGAGTCAGTTGTGTGTGCAGCTCCGTGTTGAAGAACAGGAAGTTATCCTGCCAGTTACCTGCATCGTTAAGGCTGGAGGTCTTGAGATACGGATGTGGTGTTCAGGTTGTCATCCTTGGGTTTCAGGTTATTCTCACAGGTTCTAGTTTGTCCCTGCTTCGTGTCCATCCTTCTTTCCCAGGGTCTGGGTCTGCCAGTTTCAAACCCAATGCCAGAAGCCCAGGCTGCGGGAACTTGAGTGACCTCCTCTCACAGTTGCCTAATGTCTAATCTCTATGGTGGTTCTGCTTCTCCGATTGAACCGTAATTAGCCCAGAATTTGGGACCAGATGTGAGCTGTCCTTGTTACCTGTTGCTGTGTAACAAAACATCCCAATGCTTATCAGCGTAAAACAATGATAATCGTATTGTTAACTCTCGTGGCTGTGGGTTGGGCATTTGGGAATCATTTGGTGGGGGTGGTTCTGCCTTGATTCTTCCTTTTTAGACTTCTGCTAGTGGTTTTCTCAAGGTCTTTCTGGTTCTACCCACCACCCAGTCCCAAAGCCAGTGCCACTTGCTTTAGGGTTTTGTTATGGCAGCACTAAATTTCCAGGCAGTGAATACTCTGTTTATCTACCGCTGGCTTAAATATCAAGACAATATTAATCACTGTTATCTCCTGCAGTTTCTGTGTGTAAGGGATTTTGGAGGTTGCAGCTCGGCATCTTCCTGTGGTGGCAGTCAGATGACAGTGGCGCTAAAACCCACCGTTGGGATGGAGCAGCTGGGGGCTGGCTGGGCATCTCTCTTGTCACAGGTAGTCCCAGAGCCCCCCCTATGTTCTCGCTGCATGGGCCGCCTCATCGCTTGGGCATTGGAACCATTCTATGGTGGCTGAAGGCTTTAACAGCAAAGGGCCTAGTGAGTAACCCACAGCATTAATTACTTAGCTTATTTTTGTTCGAAGAATATAATCTCTTCCCTCTCTAAGGATTTTTTTGGGGAGGGGCTGCCCCCACAGCATGTAGAAGTTCCTGGGCCAGGGATCAAACCCATGCTACAGCAGCGACCCAAGCTGCTGCAGTGACAACACCAGATCCTTAGCCCACCGCGCCACAGGAGAACTCCTATAGGGATTTTAATAATACCTTTTTTCCCCCATTTTAGTTTTCATGTCCTTCCATAGTTTGTTTCCTCCAAACTTTTTGCTCTCTCAAGTCTCACTATTTTAATATGGGTCAATTTCATTATTAATGAGGTTAAGCCTTTAAAAGCTGCTTATTGGTCACATGAGGTTTTTTTCCTTTTTGAATTGCCTGTTAATTTCTTTTGCCCATCTTCCTTCCTTCCCTCCTTTCTTTCTTCTTTCTTTCTTTCTTTCTCTCTCCCTCCCTCGCTCCCTCCCCCTTCCCTCCTTCCTTCCTTCCTTCCTTTCTTTCTTTTCTTTTCTTTCCTTTCTTCCTTCCTTCCTTTCTTTCTTCCTTCCTTCCTTCCTTTCTCCCTTCCTTCCTTCCTTCCTTCCTCTCTCTCTCTCTTTCTCTTTCTTTCTTTCTTTCCTTCCTTCCTTCCTTCTTTCCTTCTTTCTTTGTCTTTTGTCCTTTTAGGGCCGTACTGCAGCATATGGAGGTTCCCAGGCAAGGGGTCTAATCAGAGCTCATGGCAATGCCGGATCCTTAACCCACTGAGCAAGGCCAGGGATCTAACCCGCAACCTCATGGCTCCTAGTCGGATTCGTTTCTGCTGCACCACGGTGGGAACTCCTCTTTTGCCCATTTTTCTATTGCAGTGCTTGTCTTTTTCTTAAAGATTTTAAAGGACCCTTTATATGCCAAGGACACTAAGTGTTCAGCATCTATATTGCAAATAGTATTCTATGTAGCTGTCATGTTTTCCAAACTAAAAATTAGGATAAATGCTATATAAAAGGATGTTTACTTGATTTACAAATGTATGTATGTGAAAAGTTTACTGGGAGTTCCTGCTGTGGTGCAGCGGGCTAAGGGTCCAGCGTTGCCGCAGCTTTGGCAGAGGTTGAGGCCCTGGTTCGGATTCAGTCCCGGGCCCAGGAACTTCCATATGCTGTGGGTGCAGTGGAAAAAGAAAAAGAAAAAAGATTTACCAAAATCTATAAAAATAAATTATAGTTTATTGTAATAATTTGTCTTTAAAGAAGGTAATAAAAATGCCTGAAGTAAGAACCCTTCAGAAAACTCCTACTTATAAAGTAAAAGTCTCTCAATCCTGGGCTGCACGTTAGAATCATTCGGAGAACTTTCAGAAGTACTATCGCCTGGGTCCTACCCCCACCAAAGATTGCTCTGAAGCTACTGCAACCAGGGTTGGAAACCTCTAATGTACATAATCAATCCTGTGATCAAGGTAAACTCCCCATGGGTCAGGATTCCCTCCTGGAGAACTTGGAGCAAAGCCTTGCCGGGGACCTTGCCCTTCTTGGGCTTCTTCTGAGCCAGTCCTCTTATTGAGCGGTTACCAAAAGGTCCCTTTGCTCATACGTGTCTCCTCGTCCACTGCCAACACCAGCTGCCTGAAATTCTGAATATTACTGTCAGTCCTTCAGGGCTCTTCATTTAGCTCAGGCATCATGGTGCTTGGAAGATGAAAACGTTGGCTAATTCCTTATCACCCAAAGTGGGGTTCCGGGACCAGTAGACCCTCAGGCCCCACCCCGAGTCCAGTGAATCAAAATCTGCATTTAAATCAAATTGTCAAATTGACGGAACATTGTAAATCAACTATAATAAAAACATTTTTTAAAAAAATTAATAGAATTCTCAGGTGATTTATAGGCACATTCAAGCTTGAGAAAGGGAACCTACAGGGAATTGTCAACCAGGGCGTCGGCTCTGGAAGAACAGGGGCCTTGTCTCTCTTATCACAGGAGAGATTTGCAGCGATACATGTTGAATTATGGACTTGATTTTTAAAGGAAGTTAAATACGTTATATAATACGAATCATCTAATATGAATCAACAGGGCTTTCTTTGGGTGCCATCATTATAGGCAGAACCATATTCTGGATGTATTTTATTCAGTATGGCACGATGTTTATATATGCTATATTCGTGTGATTCAGGTTGCTTGGCACACATGCTCTAATAGGTAGAGTGAATTATTACTATCTTTATTCCTTCTAACGCTTCATAAGGAACTCTCATGCACCTTCTTTAAGCTCTACAGTGTAGAAGGGTTTGACTATATGAATCAGGAGAATGTGGGTATCTCCTTTTAGCACATGGGCAAACACAAGATTGAGAGGTTCGTGGAAGGACTGATGGTGAGTTAACATGAAACTAGAATTTGCACTCCAAAGCCCCAAGTTTCTAGACTCCTGGCTGACCACCTGTCACTGAAGGTTTGTGTCTAGAATTCAGCATTGTGTAATACTAATTCTGCAGGATGAACATGAAAAAAATAATAATGATAGTTATAATATAGCTTTTTCATTTAAAGGTATTTCCCCTAGTTTTATACATTGCTACCTTTGGTTTTGAGTTAACTAATTCATGTTTACAGTAAAATTCTCAAGTGAATATTGGCAATACAGACTATTAAAGATTTCTTGAAATATAATTTAAAGTCATCAGAGCAAGCTAACATGAAGCTCTTTTTTTAATTTAATCTAACCATTTTATTTTTATCTTATTTTATTTATTTAGTTAGTTTTTTTAGGGCCATACCTGTGGCATATGGAGGTTCCCAGGTTAGGGGTCAAATCGGAGCTGTAGCTGCCAGGATCCGAGCCATGTCAGTGACCTACACCACAGCTCATGCCAACACCAGATCCTTAACCCACTAAGTGAGTCCAGGGATCAAACCCGTGTCCTCATGGATACTAGTCAGAGTCATTACCACTGAGCCACCATAGGAACTCCTGAAGTTCTTCTTTTTACATCTTGTGAGCTTGGAAGGAGAACATTTTCTGTTTTATGGTACTGTCTCTTTGTTTTTCGCATCAGAAAATAAACCTCCATTTCTTTTTGATGGCATCCAGAATAATCTCTGATCACATAATTTACTTCTCAGTTCGCCAGAGGATATTTGTAGCAAAGCTAACCTTGGAGATGGATGTTTAGGGTCATGTAATGACATTAGGGGTGAAGTAGATAAGAGGCATTTGGAAGGAGTTAATGACAAGGTGCTAATCTTTTATAAGTGATCGTTTTCCTGTCTGTTTTTCTATATGGTTGCTGTTAGATGCATTCTGCTGTCTTGTTCAATAGGCTTCGTTGTTTAAACCCCAAAGTGAGAAGTGTTTTAAGTTTGTCTTTTGTCGACAAAAAACTAATCACTTCATCTAAGAAGGAATTGGAAAATTTCATTTGAGCCAAGTTTGATGATGATAACCTGGGAAGAATCCAGAAAGCTCTTGAGGACTATTCTGCCTTTTAGAAATCAAAGCACAGCTATGTAAGTTTTTTGAGACAGAGGGCTGTACATCAAATGATGCGTTATTGGAGTTCTTGTTGTGGCTCAGCGGTAACGAACCCGACATGAAGATGCAGGTTGGATCTCTGGCCTTGCTCAGTGGCTTAAAGATCCTGCATTGCCGTGAGCTGTGGTGTAGGTCACAGATGTGACTCGGATCCCAGGTTGCTGTGGCTGTGGCCTAGGCTGGCAGCTGCAGCTCTTATTTGACCCCTAGCCTGGGAACTTTCATATGCTGCAGGAGTGGCCCTAAAAAACAAACAAACAAAACAAAACAAATGATGCAGTATTGATAGTTTACATAATCCAGATCTAAGTCATCCTGATGGGTCATGGGATGTTATCTTTTAAGAGGGAATGTTATCTTTTAAGGAGTTGTCACGTTGGTGCTAGAAGTATGTTGTTCTTTATTGCTGAGTGATTTATTCCTTTCGATAGGAGAGCTTTGGTCAATGCATAATGCAGAAACATGGTGCACAGTACAGGAAGAGGGGAGGCTAAAGGGCAGAGAAGAA
Source organism: Catagonus wagneri (assembly GCA_004024745.2). Lineage (NCBI taxonomy): Eukaryota > Metazoa > Chordata > Mammalia > Artiodactyla > Tayassuidae > Catagonus > Catagonus wagneri. Next base: position 1,542,134 of record PVHT020004020.1, read on the forward strand.
TGTTTATGTTTACATTTTGCTTATCGTAAAATATTAATTTTTATTTCACACTTTACATCCCTCAAGATTTTGTCCGTGATTGCCTTGCATTTGATGTGAGTTCCATAAATATGTGTTGGATTGAGTTACTCAGGTGTATGGTAAGACCCCATGTTTCGGGGAAGTCACACAGAATGAAGCAGTGAAGGTGTTACCGAGAGTGATCCTGATTCTTTGGCCATCTGACAGCACGGAAGAATCCCGAGATGGCTGGGCCTGAGGTGGGCTGAGCCCTGAGACAGCTCACGGGTGAACTTCTGCAGTGGTATGGCTCCGTTTTCAGCCTGGGAGCTTTCTTCCTCCTATAACAAAGTGGCCTAGGAGTTCCCGTGGTGGCGCAGCAGACACCAATCTCTGTGCGGACCATGAGGTTGCAGGTTCGATCCTTGGCCTTGCTCGGTCAGTTAAGGATCCTGCATTGCCATGAGCCGTGGTGTAGGTCATAGATGCGGCTGGATCTGGCTGTGGTGTAGGCCGGCATCTGTAGCTCTGATCAGACCCCTAGCCGGGGAATCTCCATATGCCGCAGGTGTAGCCCTAAAAAAGCAAACAAACAAACAAAACCAACAACAATGTGGCTTAGAGATATGGGATTTTTTTTTTTTTTAAGGAAATGGTCAAAGATATCTTAAGTCCAAAACACCAGCCCCCTTCGGCAGATGGAGGCTGAGGTTCTTCTTGGTTTTTCTCCTTCTGAAGCGACCTCACATCAGCTTCCTCCCTCCCGATCAGGGCTCCTCAGGGCCATTACATTCTTGCCCTGTCCTGTCTTCCACTTCGTGTCTTTTCTCTTTCTGCCACCGAATGGAATTGACTATAATAGAATGTGCCGAGAATAAATAAACCTCCAGACTTCCCAACTGCAGAGTGGTGGTCAGCGATGCAATGAAGAGGAAACACTGATGGCAATTGCTGTTCAGAAACACTGGCCGATTTGAACAATTGTGGACCCTTCTCCTACTACAGTGACGCTCTTAACTCCTCACGTTTGTCAAGGACCAGGGTGTTGTCCTTGGGCCCTCTCTGGTTACACACTCCAGGCTGGCAAGCTGGGGGCTGACTTCTTAGGCAGCACTGAACTTGGACGAAAACCAAAGCCTTTATTTCACAGTATGTAGAGGGACTCGGAGGTGTAGAGTTATTCTTTAAATTAGATGATCATTGTCCTCCGTTTTTATGAACGTGCTGTCTCCTGGCCGCCTGGACTGGGTGGTCCCTGCCTCTGAGCTTGTGGCTGAGCTGACTGCCTGCAGCCACCAGCTGTGATGAGCTTAACTCTCTCCCTGCTGTCTCCCTGGACAAGTGAGAGCCCTCTGGGCTTTGCTGGGAAGAGAGCTTCAATGTGTGGTGCTTACCCAGCTCTAAGATCTAGACAGTACGCACCCAGCAGCACTCCCCTTGCCTGTCCCCACGGCTTAGTGCAGGGGACAAGGGAATTTGGGGTGGAGGGTTGGACGTGGAAACGTTCTCTTCCTTTCAAAGCAAACGAGGAATGATGTAACCGCCCAACCACCTGCAGGAAGTGACTCAAAGAGGGAAATTGAGCCGCTTGCCTCCCGTGCGTCTCTCCTTGGAGCTGTCAGCCCGTTACCCAAGGCAATAAGCAGCCCCTTGTTCTCAAACCCCTCCTTTACCTCTACGTACGTTCATCACCTCAGGTCTCATTCCTTGGAACCCCTCTGTGTGACAGCAGTGAGGAGTGCATATTTAGGTGGGTCTCCTATGAGCTTATCGTGGGAGTGGGTGTCGGCCCAGCAAACAAAGGACCTGCAGGTCCTTCTTCTGGTGACTGTTGAATGAGATTTCTGAGGTGTAGACCGCTGTGTAGCTTTGCAGCTGTGTGATGCCACATGTGTCCTCGAAGAGGCAGCCATTTATTAGGCAGTCGGAAAGAATCTTCGTTGAGCTGTAAGGCCAGCCTCGATGTTTACTTTTGAGAGCAACATCTGATATGTCCCGGGAGTAAGGCAGGTTTGTTTTCCTAACATCACACAGCTGGTCATAGGAATCGTTTAGGCCAGTATCGCGGTCGTCCCAGGGAGCAGATTCTGAGGCTTTGCCATGGAATATTTTGATTCAGTGAGTCTTAGGTGGTGGGATCTGGGAGCATGCATTTTTCACAGGCTTCCCACTTCCCTTCCCCTGGACTCCTGGGAAATGGAGAAAATGGTTTTTTGTTTGGTTATTGAAGTGTAGTTGATTTACAATGTGGAGTTAACTTTTGCTATACAGCAAAGTGATTCAGTTAGACATGTATATGTTCCTTTTCCATTATGGTTTATTACAGGATGTGGAATATAATTTCCTGGGTTATTCATTAGGGCCTTGTTGTTTATCCATCCTGTATGTAATAGTTTAGATCTGCTAACCCCAAACTCCAGTCCTTCCCTTTCTCCCCAACCCTCTTCCTCAGCAACCACAAGTCTGTTCTCTATATATGCGAGTCTCTTTCTCTTTCATGGATAAGTTCATTTGTATCGTATTTTAGAGTCCTCCTAGATATTATATGGCATTTGTCTTTCTTTTTTTGACTTACTTCGCTTAGTGTAATGATTTCTAGGCCCAAGAGAAAAATGTTGATTTAAACCAGTGGTTCTCAAACTGTAGCCTGCACACCAGAGCGACCCCAAAGGGCTTGTTAAAACACCCCTTCCCTCCAGAGTTTCTGATTTGGCAGGACCAGGTGAGGCCTGAGAACCTGCACTTCTAGCAAATTTCCAGGTGATGTGGATGCTGCTCATCCAGGGACCACATTTTGAAAAGCACTGATTTAAGCAACCTAGTTTCTCTGTGCTGGTCCTTTGCATTGGAAACCCTTTCGCTGCTCCAGTAGCTAAGTCTGGGCAGGAACGGGCTGTGGTCACAGGGGTTGGGGTTGGACTATTTGTGGCCCAGGAGGTCAGGGAGTTGTACTGTATTCAGAAGATTCACTCAGTAGCAACTTCTGGACTTCATGGCCCTCCTGTTACAACTGCCTCCATGAAGACTTTAAACCAAGTGAAGCCAGCAGAAATGGCACAAAACTGTTGGGGTCTGAGCAATTTCTGTCTGGGTATATCCTTTATATGGGGGGGGGGGTGTCACCCTTTGTCACCTATTACCAATATCATGATGTGTGTGTTGCCTGAGGTTGTCAGGTGCTCCCAATAGCTTTCTGCTTTTGCAGAAAAGATGCTTTAATGAAAGAGCTGGCTTTTGCTGACTTGCTAAAGCCAGGGTTGCATGATCCTGCCGGAAGTTACAGCAGCAAATACATTTAAAAATTCTAAATATCTAAAAACTCCCATTAGATTCAAGAATCTTTGAAACATCGGTTGCCTGAGAGAAGGGGAACTCTAGATCTAAGGTGGGGAGTGGATTTTTCACCATAGATTCTTTTTTTATCATTTGAATTCTGAACGTGAATGTACTCTTAAGGAAATAATCTCAAAAAACAACAAAACAGAAATCTCCCTCTAACCCTGCACCGTAGCACTGACGGGAATACATAACAAGAATCCAGCTTCTTGTTTTTCTTTAAATTTTCTCTTTATTTTGGAACCTGGAATGCATTTCATATGGTTCAATATTTTTTAAATGTATACAAAAATATACAGTAAAAAAGGGTCCCTCCCATTCTTGTCACCTTTTTGACTGAATTCTCATCCTTCATCCTTATGGCTAACTGCCTTTATTTTAATTTTTTTTTTATTTTTTGCTTTTTAGGGCTGCACGCATGGCATATGGAGGTTCCCAGGCTAGGGTCAAATCGGAGCTATAGCTGCTGACCTATGCCACAGCCACATGGGATCCAAGCCACATCTGTGACCTACACCACAGCTCACGCCAATGCCAGATCCTTAACCCACTGAGCGAGGCCAGGGATTGAACCCGCATCCTCATGGATCCTAGTTGGGATCGTTAACCACTGAGCCATGAAGGGCACTTCCGCTAACTACATTTATTAATTTCTAGTATATCGTTGTAGAATTTTTTTATGAAAGTACAAATACGTATATGTTTTTGTTTTCTTCTTTTTACGTTTTAATAATATGTCATAGGGCTCCTTCCATATGAAATTAGACAACTTCCCCATTATTTCTGCAGAGCTTTCCATCTGTATGGGTTGTTTGGTTATAACAGTGGACATTTGAGTTTTTTTCCAAACTCTTGTAATTATCTGTTCCTTCTTGAAGCATTTTTTGAAAAATGGTTTCAGGTTGTATCCATTGTCTCATTCATTTGCTGACAAACATGAATGAAGTCCCTGTGTGCCAGCCACATTTCTGGGTGTTCCTGGGGAGCCAGATTAACGGGGTCCCTGAAATATCCCACCCAGCGCACCATCATTTATACTCTTTTTTATTACTCATTTATCTCCTTCAGTCCCCACAACCACCTTAGGAGATAGGTACTTTTTGTGTCTCCATTTAACAAATAAGAAAACTGAGGCTTAGAAAAGTCAAATGACTTTTCCATGCATCCAGAAGATGGCAGACTTTGGATTTATTTATTTATTTTTTTAGCCACACCCATGGCTTATGGAAGTTCCCAGGCCAGGGGTCAAATCAGAGCTGTTAGCTGCCGGCCTACTTCACAGCCACAGCAACTTGGGATCCAAGCCACATCTGCGACCTACACCACGGCTCACGGCAACGCCGGTTCCTTAACCCACTGACCGAGGCCAGGGATCGAACCTCATCCTTACGGTTACTAGTCAGGTTCATTACCACTGAGCCACAGTGGGAACTCCGGGATTCAAATCCTGGTTATCTGACTCCAGAATGAGCTCCCAGGATTTAATTAATTTAATGTGAATTAAAATCTTCCAGTACTTTTCTCTATTTGGATCTACACATGGTTTTTCCAGGAGAAAACAAGCCCTAATTCATTAGGATTCTAACCTCTAAATGCTAGCTAGGTTATAAATATAACATTCCTCCTATGATCACTAAATTCGCTTAATCTCAAGAATAAGCAGTGTGTTATCTCCGTGAGTTAGAGACTGGCTCCTTTTTTGCTTCTGCTTCTTAGCCAGCACCTGGCAGGACAGGCACATAATGGGTTACATGCTCGCTTTCTCATTGATTACCCCAGTGTATTCATCTCCCAGCTGCCCCACAATGGGAATTATTTGTCCAGCCCTTAGAACACTTTAGAGGTCAATGTTACAGGGGTGTCTAACTATTTTTACTTTCAGAGACTTTTTTGGAGAATGGTAGTATGATTTTTTTTCCCTTTTTTAGTAACATTTTACTTGCTCTGAATAGTGGTTGTGTTTGGGTGGAGAAAATAGTGATGTTTTCCCTGCACATCTAAATTTTCTTCAAAAAATGTGTATCCTTTTAAATAAGCTATTGTGCTAGTTTATTTAAATTTTAAAAGAATGCATCAATATGCATGGATATATAAGTACTCACTCAGTATTGGAAAGCATAAAATGGATAAAGTTAAATTTTGCCTTCCTCCCACCCAACTAGTCATTCAGTGCTCCCTGCCTCTCTCCCCTGCCCCCACATCACCGCATTCCATTACTCAGCCCATTAACAGTTTCTTGGGTATCCTTTCAGAAATGTTTTATGTGTATTCAGAACATATATGAATAGCTTCAAAAATCACAGTTTCCTTTCTCCCGGAAATGGAATTTTAAGCAATCAGGAATTGCCTGATCAGCACTTATGAGCCTGACAGACACCTGCCATGCCCTAAGATAGTAACCTTGCAATAACCAAGCTGATTTTTTACCTAGTATAGCTTCCTTGTTCCCGCTTCCTTTTTCCTATAAAAGTCTTTCATTTTGTACAGCTCCTGGGAGCTCCTTTCTAGCTGTTAGATTGGATGCTTTCCAGATTTCATGAATCATTGAATAAAGCCAATGGGATCTTTAAAATTTACTCAGTTGAATTTGGTTTTTTAACAGTGCTTTAAGGTGATCTGTATGAAATTGACACATGGGATGGATTGAAGTGGAGGAAAAACTCCTCTAAGGAGAGCAATTAGCTTGTTATTGCTATAAACCCAAGTCAAAGGTTAAGAACCTGGACTAAAACCATGGGAATGGAAACAAAGAAAAAAAGATTAGAGGGGAAAAATAATTGGTTCTTTGCATGGCAAAAGAGACTCCGCAGCTAAGATTAAGCTTAACTTGGAGATGAGAAGAGTATCGTAGGTCATATAGATGAACCCAATGTAATCAACACGTCCATAAAAACAGAGATGCTTTTTAGGCTCTGGAGTGAGGAAGACATAGCTATCGCAGAATGGTCAGAGCAATGCAGTCTTGCAGGCGTTCCAGGTGGAGTAAGGGACCTACCAGCCAAGGAAGGTGGAAGGCGTCTAAAAGCTGGAAAAAGGGAGTTCCCTTCAGGTCTCAGCAGTTGACAAACCGGACTAGTATCTATGAGGACACAGGTTCCATCCCTGGCCTTGCTCAGTGGGTTAAGGATCCAGCGTTGCCGTGAGCTGTGGTTTAGATTGCAAACGCGGCTCAGATCCTACATCGCTGTGGCTGTGGCGTAGGCGGGCAGCTGCAGCTCCAATTCAGCCGCTAGCCTGGGAACTTTCATATGCCACAGGTGTGGCCCCTAAAAGACTAAATAAATAAATAAATACATAGCTGGAAAAGGTGAGGAAATAGACTGTACCTGTGGATCTCCAGAAAGGTACAGCCCTGTCGATACCTTGCTTTTAGTGCAGTGAGAACCACGCTGGACTTCTAACCCTACAGAACTGCAAGACAGCACAGTTTTGTTTTTTTAATTAAAGTGTAATTGACATGCAACATATTCGTTTCAGGTGTACAACGTAATGGTGCAATTTGTATAGACAGTAAAATGATCACCACAGTAAGTCTAGTTAACATCCATCACCATACATAGTAACAGAATTTTTTTCTTATGATGAGAACTTGTAAGATTTCTCATAGCAACTTTCAAATACGGAGTACAGTATTATTAACCATAGTCACCATGCTGTACAATTCCTCCCTGTGATTTATTTTATAACTGGAAGTTTGTAGCTTTTGACCCCCTTCACTCATTTCGCCCACCATCATCTCCCCTCTCCCCACTCCTCTGCTTCTGGCACCCAATCTATTTTCTGTATCTATGGGCTTGGGTTTTTTAGTTTTATTATTTTTAAAATTTCTCAAGTGAGATCATATCATTGGATTATTTTAAGCCATTACATTTGTGATAATTTGTTACAGCAGCAATTGAAAACTAATATATGAGGTAAGTGACTGCATATATTACAAGGTATTTCTGTTTACCAAACAGTCCTACCACTCAGTGTAAGTCAAGTTCAATAGTGACAACAGGTATGTTCCCAGGATATCCCACTCTCTAAAATGCCCTCTCCAGTCCCTTTCTTTTATTTAAATATTCTCTATTATTCAGATCTAGCTGGAGACTTATTCCTTTCAGATTATTCTGATCCCTTGCTCCTAAAGTATTGTCTGAACTTAATCAATTTCCTACCTGCTTTATCAATTGTTGAAAGTCCCAGTGTCTTTGGTAATTAGATTTTAGGCTTTTGGAGGACAGGAACCGTATTTGAAAAATTTTCGTGTCCTTCCAAGGAATGAAAAGTCTTCATATACCTGTATGATTGGCCCTTAATAAATAGTTTGCTGGAAAAATTTCAGAGTTAAAATTTTAAAAACCAGATTATTGCCAATTGAAAAATAATCCTTAAGCTCCTTGATGAAATGATAATGCAATTCAGTGAAGAAACAACCCAATTTTCAAGTAACTTTTCTCAAGAAAATACCATTACATAAAGCAAGACATAGCTGTGCCTATCTTGCAGCTTAGTGGTGAGTTAAGCTTAATAGAAATGGATGAGCTATCTCCAGTTTTAAAAGTTATACTTAACTACAGATGAATAGCAATATAAGGCTTTCTCACCAGCTCAGAAAAGAGATCGACCCGCTTGCTAAGTAGAATGGACAGGTTTATTGTTAGTGATTGAAAAGGACTTGACACTGTGAAATAAACCCGAGGTGTGCTGCATTCACAACTCTTAGCCACTCCGGTTCACACCTTCTTTCCATCTAGTTTCATTCCTTGGGACAGGAAAATTCAACCTTGAATGGATTGCTACAATTGCCATCTTACTCGGCATTATGAATATCAGAAAATGAGCCCAGTCCTGATGTTTTGCCACAAAATATGTGTACATTTATCACTGGCAAAATGATTAAGAGGGTTATTGAGCCTCAAGACTCTCAATACTCTACTGAGAATAGGCTGAGCCATGAAGCCAGCATGGGGTGAGACAAGGATGTTGGATGTTCCTATAACATTGTTCATATTCTGACACACTCATCTGCTAATCCCTGTAGCTGTTCATTGGTAAGAGAACATTATCACAATCCTTTGGACTCTGATAATTTTGGTAATTATCTATTCCATTTGCATCTCCTTTTTAACAATACGATTGCGCTTTAAAGACAGAGGGTAATTTGTAGCAAGGTCTGAAATTAAGCAGAAAAAGTTTATCTCCATATGAAACATTTGGATAAGCAGGGGAGAGAAAGCAAAATGTTCACCACTAAGTGACAACTAGTCCACTGATGGAATGTCAGCAGTGTGATTTGGTGGCAAGATCCATGCCTCATCAACAGCCACTGGTCTTTCATTATCACTGCCTCTTTTTCTCAGTCTATTGGGCACTAAACACTTCATCCCAGATGGGGTCCCCAAAATACAAAAATTTATCATCCTTCTTCCCCTGGCTTTGGTGGCCAGGCTATCTTGTTTGTGAGTTAGTCTTCTGTGCATCTTTCCAGTTTGTTTGCTAGCCATCGTCCCTCTGTTTATCATGAGCTGGGCATATTGCTAGGCATCTTAGTTCAAGTGATGAGAAATCTATATCACCCATTAAATGACAACATAGGAGTTCCTATTGTGGCTCACTGGGTTAAAAACCCAACATAGTGTCCATGAAGATACACATTCTATCCCTGGCCTGGCTCATTAGGTTAAGGATCTGGCATTGCCACAAGCTGCAGCATAGATGTGGCTTGCATCTGGTGTTGCTGTGGGTGTGGCATAGGCCTGCAGCGGCAGCTCCAATTTGATCCCTAATCCAGGAACTTCCATATGCTGCAGGAAAAAAAAAGAGACAACATGTGCACATATTTCCTGATGACTGCATGATATCAGACATACCTAATACAAGAGCTCTTACTTGTTTTGGTAAATTTACACCCAAAACAGTTGAGGAGTCAGAGCATCAAGTTAGCCGTTGATTTAAGTAGACGACAGGGCTTAGACCTGCCATTGGAGACCCCCAGCTCAGTTTGGGCCTGGTGCTGAAGCCCCTCTCCAAAGCATCTCCTAACAGGTGAATGGGTCACCTTCTCATTTGGGTCTTGCAGTTTGTGGTTGTCAGGTGTCTTGTCAGCAGTCATTGACTGCTTCCTCTGTCTTCCTATAGCACCTGGTTTGTTTTTTCCTGTGTCTTTCATTCTGTCTCTGGGTTAATTTTGGTCCTTATATGTGTGCCTCTACTACTACTACTAAGATTAAGTCTTTGGCAATAGAGAAGTAGTTATACATAGTTAAATCTCCCTCAGGGCATAATGATGATCTGTGTGCATAGTAGAAAGACAGTAAACGTTTGTTGAATGCTTTCTGAGTAATGTTAACTGAATTGTGTTAATTTTCGGATTCCTATAGTACCAGCTACTTGTTCTTTTCATTTCTTTAAAGCGTTTTCTTTTCCTTTTTTTTTCTGGCTATGCAGAAGTTCCCTGGCTGGGGTTGAACCCAGGCCACAGCAGTAACCAGAGTCACAACAGTGACAACATGGGAACCCTAATTCACTGAGCTACCAGGGAACCCCCTAAAGTTTTATTAAGTTATATAAACTAATTTAAAAAACCTGGAGTTCCCATCGTGGCACAGCGGAAACGAATCCGACTAGGAACCTTAAGGTTGCAGGTTTGATCCCTGGCCTCGCTCAGTGAGTTAAGGATCCAGTCTTGCCATGAGCTGTGGTGTAGGCTGCAGATGCTGCTGAGATCCTGTGTTGCTGTTGCTGTGGCTGTGGCATAGGCTGGCAGCTGTACCTCTGATTAGACCCCTAGCCTGGGGACCTCCTTATGCCATGAGTACGGCCCTAAAAAGCAAACAAAAACGAAAACAAAAACAAAACACCTATGAACTACACTGATGAGAATAAAAAGGAAAATAACTCATCTCTCAACCATATATAATATCCATATATATGATGATGTTTATCCAGGCTATTTTCTATACATATGTAAACATATATAGAAATGGGAATCACACTGCATGAAGTTTTTTTATCTAAAAAACTAAAAAGTGATATTTTAAACTAAAAATATATAATCTATATGCACTTAAATACAATCAGTATATCCTTATTCATATGACCAACTAATAGCTGTGGAGCATTTCATGATGGGGCTGTACTTTGTAGTTCTCTGTTTGTACAACTTCCCAGTCTTTGTCTTCACAAATCCAGCTAAGACCTTGTTTCTCGGCCTCTACTGTCTTATTAGCTTGGGGCCCACGCAAAAAAGGGACTCATAATGTCTTACATGGTCGCAGAAACCCTTAACTCCATTGTGATCTGGGAGGACTGGCTGGTGGCTGATTGTATAGGACTTTTTTGTATCCTTAACAGCATTGTGTGGGAGACAATAAAGAAAACTATACTTAGGAGTTCCTGTCGTGGCCCAGCGAAAACGAATCTGACTAGGAACCATGAGGTTGTGCGTTCGATCCCTGGCTTCGTTCAGTGGGTTAAGGATCCCAGAGCTGTGGTGTAGGCCAGTAGCCATATCTCCGATTAGACCCCTAGCCTGGGAATTTCCATATGCCGCGGGTGCAGCCCTAAAAAGCAAAAACAACAGAACAGAATAACAAGAAAACTGTACTTATTAAATCTGCTTCATTCTTCAGCTGTATAGCTGAAAACGTATCTCAGAATATATTTGAAACTTTAAAATGACCAAGCACATCCTCTGACTCTTTTTGTTTGAATAGAATTCATTGTTTATAGAGGTGTATTGGTACCTTCAAACGCTAGGTTAATTGTATACTGTTTAGTAACACTAAACAGTAAAGAAACTGATAACGTCAAAATCGGTCCCAATGAGAAAGACAAAAAATGAAGATCATCTATGACATGAGAGTACCTTAGAATGCTCAAAAATGTTAATAGTTCCACACCAGCTTTTCTATCCTTTTTTCCTCCCTTTTTTGAAAGTGATCATCAGTTGACCTGTGTCGCTTTTTACACAGGAAGCCATTAAGCACATTCTGAAAACCTTATTTTGCCTCGTTGGTCGGTAAAATTAAGTTCTGCTGGTTTTCCTTGCTGCAGGTAGGCAGCCAGGCCAGGGAGAGCCGGTGAGGGTTATCATCCACAAGCCCTCATGCATGGCGGTCACCAGCTCCCTCCCTGTTACAGAAACACCTGCTCTATAGAGAGTTTAGGGTCAGGAATTGGGGTTGAAGGCAATCACGTACTGAGATGGAACATGACCGTCTCTTCCCATCTATTAACCTAGAGCACAGCCTCCCATCACACTGAAACATGGTTTGCCCCAGGCCTCCTCGATTTTGATATCCAATTATCTAGAGTCCAATAAGACCAGGTGACACTAAACCAAATTAAAAAAAAAAGTCGCCAAAGGTAAAATGCAATTGAGAACATTTAGGAAATGACACAAAGCATTTAATAGAACTGTAGAGGTCATTGACTCATGCTTTATGAATTCAATTCTATAGGCAGATAATAAAAAATAGTGCTGAGTCTATGATTACCTTGTGTTTCTGACATTTTATAGACCTTGAGATCAGAAATGAGCACTCAGTTGATCCAGTTCCATGTGCTGCCACGTAATTAAGACTAAATGAAGTGAAAAGGCATCTAACAAGTGTGTTATACAAAATGTTATGATTCATCTACCAACGATGGATTTAGAATTCTGGAAATATGTTGCCAATTCCTTTGCCATTAGAGAGGACTGAATTGTATAAAATAAATGCATTATCTGTTATTTATGACTCAGATCTAAGATTTCTCTTGGTAAACGAATAAAATCTTTATGTAACTACTAATCTAGTATCTGATATTTTGCAATAGTTTTTTTAGAAATTGTTGATTTTTTTTTTGTCTTTTTGCCTTTTCTAGGGCTGCACCTGCAGCATGTGGAGGTTCCCAGGCTAGGGGTCGAATCGGAGCTGTAGCCGCCAGCCTACGCCACAGCCACAGAAACGCGGGATCAGAGCTGCATCTGCATCCTACACCACAGCTCACGGTGACACTGGATCCCTTAACCCACTGAGCGAGGCCAGGGATCGAACCCGCAACCTCATGGTTCCTAGTTGGATTTGTTAACCACTGAGCCGCGACGGAACTCCTAAAAAAGTGTTGACATTTTATAATCCTTGCTGAAAGAAGCCCGTAAAATGGAATGGCATCATTTTGTTGTTTCTTGGTGCAGATCCATCCCAGTTCCTGTACTAACTGTTAAGTGTGCTGCAGTTTAACTCTCAAGCGCTGTAGTATAATTGAATTTATTTATATATTTTCAGACCATATTGGAACCCAGAACATTCTACGAGTAGCAGGAACCACTATTTTATCTGAAAGATTACCTCTGTTGAAGGGAGGTTGATAGTGTGTCAGCTCTGAGTCCGAATCATATAACTCTGTCACTTTAGGGAGGTTATTTAACCTCCCCAAGCTTCAGTTTCCTAAAATTCTGGTAATAATAGTATAGGCTTCAAAGGGCTTTGAATTTGCTTTTTTTTTCTTTTTAGGGCAGCACCTCTGGCATGTGGAAGTTTCCATGCTAGCAGTCAAATTGGAGCTGCAGCTGCCAGCCTACACCACAACCACAGTGATGCCAGATCTGAGCCACATCTGTGACCCACACCACAGCTCACAGCAACACCAGCTCCTTAAGCCACTGAGTGAGGCCAGGGATCGAACTTGCATCCTCATGAATACTAGTTGGGTTCATTTCCAATGAGCCACAAGGTGAACTCCAGGACTTTGAACTTCTTAACTGAAATATTTGTAGATTGAAGAGTTTCCACTGTGGCACAGTGGGTTAAGGACCTGGTGCTGTCTCTAGAGCGGTGCAAGTTCAATCCCCAGCCCAGCACAATGGGTTAAAGATCTGGCATTGCCACAGCTGTGGTGTAGGTCACAGCTGCAATTCAGATCCCTGAATTGATCCCTGGCCCAGGAACTTCCATATTTCACAGGTGTGGATGAAAAAGAAAAAAAAAAGTAGATTGACAAGGAGTTGCAGGCATGGTATTATGAGGTCTCATGTGTCTATCACCTGGCTTACCCCAGTAGTGACCTCTTGTATAAATAGCACATTATCAAACCAGGAGATTTATTGGCATAATAGTTACCTAGACATTCTTATTCAAGTTTCACTAGTTTTTGCATGTATTCTTTTATCGCTGTTGTTAGGGCTTTGTGTATAATTCTATGGTATTTTATCACATGTATAGGTCTGTATAATCTGATAATCAAGATACAAATATATAGATTAAATACAATTACACAATTTAAAGTGTTTAGCCCAGAGGTAGCCTATAGAATGAACTAAGTAAATATTATCTTATGATTATTAATGAGATGATCAGATGGTCTTGCTGATTCAGTGCTTTCTCATTTGATGAGGTAATTGGTTGGTTGGCATAAACAGTATTTTAGAAGCTAGAAGCAAGGCACTTTGTATTAAAATCATGTTTTAAATTTTTTTCTGTATTTTGTAATGCTCTGACATCCTAGGGCCTTGCAGACCTAGGGAGGTGCCACTTCTCCCAGGGTTCTGCAATGCCTAGAGATAGCAAGCAACTTGCCTGGGAGATTGTCTTTGATATGCAAACCATACACTCATCGGCCTTTTTTCATCTGACTCCGGAAACAGTTTCGCATCTGCTCCCTAACTCCCCACTCCCCACGCCTATTCCTTGGCTCTAAATCCCTACTTATTCTTGTATTTGGAGTAGAGTCCCATCTCTTTCCTCTGTTGCAATAGCCTTGGCAGCTACATGTGTGGCAATTGTTATGAATAAAGTCTTCCTTAATTTTTCTTTAACAAACCCCAGGCTCGGTCTAGACAACACTAATGTGCACTTCTCAGAATTAAGGGAACCTTGCCAGGGACTTCTTGATTGCCTGGTGTGAGCAATAAGGGGACCACATGAAAGGGTATCCAATTTTTCCTCATATATCTTTGCCAATATTTGGAAGAAAGCATATTGATTTTTTTTGTTTGCTTTTTTTTTTTAAATGGCCTCACCAGCTGCATATGGAATTTGCCAGGCCAAGGATTGAATCCGAGTTGCAGCTTTGGCAACACCAGGTCCTTTAACCCTCTGCACGAGGCTGGGATTAGAACCCGAGCCTCTCCACAAACCAAGCCACTGCAGTCAGGTTCTTAACCCACTGTGCCACAGCGGGAACTCTGAAAGCACGTTCTTAGATGCAGTAAAATTGATACATGGAAAAACTCCATCAAAGAGTTAAATTAATGACCATTACATCCCAGAAAACATTTCACTTATGCAATAAAGTTAAATGAAGATTCTAAGATGGGGACCTATTTTTCAGATAAATGACCTTCAGATAAAGGCCTCTGGAGGCCTGTGCTTTTCCCATGGTAGCGCTTGTTACACTGTGTCCCCATCATCTC
>PVHT020004020.1:1573868-1706446 GCA_004024745.2 Catagonus wagneri
GCATATTTAAGGAGACCCGCTCCATGACAGGTCAGTGCTGGGCCCTGAGACAGAACCTCCAGAGGTCCCAAGTCTAACATTCCAAGTTCAGGCTCTGATTCCGAATGATCTTGGTTAAGGAAGGAAGTGTGCTCCAACAAGCCCTCACCAGTTTAAAAGCCTGTGAGCAAATGCCATTTTCACGGAGACAAAACACCAAGCAAAGAGACCTACTGAAAGAGAGAAATTTTCTTTCCTGCTTCGACAGAATCGTGTTTATTTTCCTACCCGGGAATGCGCCTCTCTTCAAGTCTGACCTATAAGAATTTGCTTTGTTTTCTTGGGGACCTAAACTCACGGAATGCTCAGAATCACTAAGTATCAGAGCTTGAGAACACATCGTTCCAGTCCTGGTTTAGCATTAATTCTGTAAACCTTGGCAAATCATTTCTTTCTTTCTTTCTTTTTTTTTTTTTTTTAGTAAAATTTGGTTATTAATTGTAAGTCTAAAAGTAACAAAGTAATACCTCTAATAATATAATTATAACCATGACTCATCTTCTATGTTCCTGAATTTACATTATTAGCCTAGAGAAAGTCCATATTAGACAGCTAGAAAACCTCTAATGAAGGCTGAGGAAGGGAAGCGAATTGATGAAAACCACAACCAGCAGTTCTTTCCCTCTGCTGAGCATCAAGAGGGAGAACACCAAAGGCCCGCCCAAAAAAAATCACAACATCCAGCTGTGGTCTCATCCACCAGCCTGTGACATGATTTCTCAAAGCCCCTTCGAGTTAGGACCATGAAGCACACTTCTGATGAAGACTACTTCTCAGGGAAGCAATCCCCTTTATCATCATTCATTCATTCAGTCATTCAGTCTTTCTAGGATTAATGGGGAAGAGGAATAAAAACAAGCCATGTTCTTAGAAGTTACACTGTCTTGGGTTATAACTAACAATATTACACCAACTTCCCCTCTAAGAGCCATCTCATGATTTAAAGAATGACAGAGCTGAGAGAGATACTTAAGAAGACATTTCCAGGCAGAGAAGTGGAATTTAAATCATCCTTCAAACACTATATTCTGTCCTTTTTTAACACTGTGATACTTAATCTGGAAGTACATCTACGGGGAGTACATACGGGGAGAAAAGATGGGCAAATCATTTCTTTAAGATTCACTGTTCTCATCTGTAAAAAAAGGAGCTAGGAAGTACATCACGTGCAAAAAGTTGGAAAACATTTTGAAAGTGGCAAAGGTAAAAAGCCTGAAGCCACAGGATGAGCCAGCCACCTTCCTTTATCTCTCCTGGGCTACAGCGGGTGCCTTCCCACCAGCCGTGCACGCCCTCACCTACAAATCCGGCCCTCAACCCCGCAGCCAGGAGAAGTGCGCAAGTGCGCATCGCGGCCCTTCCCGTCTCCCGTCGCTTCCTTTCCCGTCTCGGCCCCGCCCACCGCCGGCACCATCGTTTCCGGTTCAACCCAGAAACGGCCGGATAGCTCGTATCGCTTCTGGGCCCTGCTTCTTCGGACTTCCCGTATCTCCGGCGTTTCTGCCGCTCCTTCGGTCACTGGGGCAGCTTGTTACCAGTAAAGTTTTACTGTTTCAAAGCCGGGCGGATTGGGCCGTGCCCATTCTCCGTCCCTTTACTCGTTGCCCGCAGTCTCTCTTGCCTACAGATAACCTTCCGGGCGTCATGGACAGGGGCGGCCGCGGCCGGGTGGGTATGAGGCCGCTTTTCGCTGCTCGCGCGCTCCCGTGGCTCCTGGGCCCTCCGGCGTCCGCCTCAGCCTGAGTGCAGCCATTCCGCGCCCACGGGCCGTCTCGCGCCGGACCCCATGGCCTCTGAGGCGCCGTCGCCTTCGTTGTCGCCGTCGCCACCTCCCTCCCCCGAGCCTGAGCTGGCCCAGCTGAGGCGGAAGGTGGAGAAGTTGGAACGCGAGCTGCGGAGCTGCAAGCGGCAAGTGAGGGAGATCGAGAAGCTGTTGCATCACACAGAGCGGCTGTACCAGAGCGCCGAGAGCAACAACCAGGAGCTCCGCACCCAGGTGCGCGGTCCTTCTCCAGCCCCACGCCCCACCGGCCCAAGGCGAGGCCTTCGAAGTCTCTGATAGCCTCGGAAGGGCTCCTTGGCAGTGCTTAGGACTGCTTTATAGAGTATCCGAGAGAGTTAAAAGTTTAGTGCGATAGTAATTCCAAGTATATTTAGAACAAACGTAAGAGTTCGGGTATTCGATTTAGACTAAGTGGGTGAGCTGCAGTTCCTTGAGTCTCCATTCTCTTTTGTGAAGTCCCATTAGCAGCAGTCACATTTATAATGTTTTATTCTAGCTCATTTTTGAGTTTGTTAAAAGGCCGGATTTCAATCAGCATTCCATTTATCATTCACTGGATGTGTGAACTGATACCGATCCTCGCTAAATGAGAACGCTGGGACCATACTGGTGAATGTCAAATCAGATTAAGCCTGAACAGACTGTTAACGGTGTTGCAAACTCTTGAAGGCCACATACGTGTAAAGTTGTTCTGGGCAGTTATCTTGAATTGTCTGGTGAAAATAGGGAAGGCATAACTATCTTTGAGACACTAAGCTCAAATGTCAAATGTTCTGACATTTGTTAATGTCAGAACAAATAAACTCACCTTTTTTCAGATTTTAAACAGGAGCTTAATACTTTTTCTGACTTAATTTGTTGGACAGTTGCACTTTTTCTCGACAAGTTATTTCCACGTAATTATTAATTTCAGTTAGGCTGTTGTCTAGTCCTTTGTACTCTACCGGTACATTTCCTAGAACATCAGACTTTGCTATGCTTTGTTATCACATAATCTGTGAAAATAACCACTGAGTTGCAGTGACGTTCTGTGTTCATTGTCTACACATGTTGTTAACATGACATTATAGAAAATTTGTGTTTGTTTTCACAACAACTATTTCTTGAACATCTGCAGTACGTAATGACTGGGCTAGGAGACTACAAAATATGGTTAAAATATCCTGGGGAAAGGGATGCTAAATAGAATAGCCTTTATTTTATTTTATTTTTTATTAAGAGTATAGTTGATTTACAGTGTTGCGGCAATTTGTGCTGTAAGGATAGCCTTTAAAAAAACTTTTATAATTCTATTTTTTAATGATTTTTATTTTTTCCATTAGTTGATTTACAGTGTTCTGTCAGTTTCTACTGTAGAGCAGAGTGACCCAGTCATGCATATATATATTCTTTTTCTCACATTATCCTCCATAATGTTCCATCACAAGTGACTAGATATAGTTTGCTGTGCTATACAGCAGGATCTCATTGCTTATCCACTCCAAATGCAATAGCGTGCATCTATTAACCCCAAATTCCCAATCCATCCCACTCCCTCCCCTTCCCCCTTGGCAACCACAAATCTGTTCTCCAAGTCTGTGAGTTTCTTTTCTGTGGAAAGGTTCATTTGTGCCATATATTAGATTCCAGATATAAGTGATATCATATGGTATTTGTCTTTTTCTTTCTGACCTACTTCACTTAGTATGAGAGTCTCTAGTTCCATCCATGTTGCTGCAAATGGTATTATTTTGTTCTTTTTGTGGCTTGGTATATTCCATTGTGTATATAAACAACATTGTCTTAGTCCATTCTTCTGTCAGTGGACATTTAGGTTGTTTCCATGCCTTAGTGCTTGTAAGTAGTGCTGCAGTGAATATAAGAGTACATTTATCTTTTGAATGAAAGTTTTGTCCAGATATATGCCCAGGAGTAGGGTTGCTGGGTCATATGGTAGTTCTGTATTTAGTTTTCTGAGATCCCTCCACACTGTTTTCCATAGTGGTTGTACCATTTTACATTCCCACCTACAGTATAGGAGGGACCCTTTTCTCCCCACGCTTTCCATAATTTGTTGTCTTGTTAATGGTGGCCATTCTAACTGGTGTGAGGTAGTATCTCATAGTAGTTTTGCTTTGCATTTCTCTAATAATCAGTGATGTTAGGCATTTTTTCATGTGCTTGTTGGCCATCTGTATATCTTCTTTGGAGAAATGTCTGTTCAGGTTTTTTGCCCATTTTTCAGTTGGGTTGTTGGATTTTTGCTGTTGAGTTGTATAAGTTGTTTGTATATTTTAGAGATTAAGCCCTTGTCAGTTGCATCTTTTGAAACTATTTTCTTCCATTCCTTATGTGGTCTTTTTTTTTTTTTATGGTTTCCTTTGCTGTGCAAAAGCTTGTCAGTTTGATTAGGTCCCATTGGTTTATTTTTGCTTTTATTTCTGTAGCCTTGGAAGACTGATCTAAGAAAACGTTTTTATGGTTAATGTCAGAATATTTTGCCTATGTTTTTTTCTAGGAGTTTCATGGTGTATTGTCCTATGTTTAAGTCTTTAAGCCATTTTGAGTTTATTTTTGTGCGTGGTGTGAGAGTGTGTTCTAGTTTCACTGATTTCCATGTGGCTGTTCAGTTTTCCCAGCACCACTTGACTTTTTCCCATTTTATATTCTTGCCTCCTTTGTCGAAGATTAATTGACAATAGGTGTCTGAGTTTATTTCTAGGTTCCCTATTCTGTTCCATTGGTCTGTATGTATGTTTTGGTACCAGTATGACCCTGTCTTGATTACTGTAGTTTTGTAATATTGCCTGAAGTCTGAGAGAATTATGCCTCCTGCTTGGTTTTCGTTCCCTTTTTAGAATTCTAAATTGTAAAAGTACTGCCTGTATAGAAATCCTAAAAGCAAACGTTTTTAACTAATCTTTGAAGAGCCAGCATTTTGGTTATTAGGGTTAATTCGATGGTAGTCTAATATAAAAAATTGAAATGCATAGGAAGGCTTAACTCTACGAGTGATCACAATAACTCCTTTTCCCTATCTTTCTAGTTAGATTGCCCTGCTGGTGGGTGGAGTTTTGTTATTAACTGTCATTCCTAACTACTAAATAGTGTTTTTACCTGGAGCAGTAAAAGTTTGGCTTGAGAACGGAAGGCGAACTAGCAGGAAAATATAACAGGGAAAGGTTTTGGAGTCAAGAAACCTTGTGCAAATTACTTTATCCCTTTATTTCTCATATATAAAATGCAGATTAGGACAACTAATTTGTAGAGTGGTTTTAAGAATGAATGAGATGTTGTCCAAAGTACCAGGTACAGTGCCTAGCATGCAGCAGATACTAAATAAAAAAAGATCTTGTTTACAGTAATTTCGCTAGTAGCCAGAGCTAGGACTGGGGCAAGGCAGTTAGTAGCCTAGGGTGAAAAATTTAAAGGGGCACTTATTTTCAGGTACAGATCCTACACTTGCATGAAGCTGAGAGTGTACTGAGTTCCTCCTTAAAGTTTGTGCCCTAGGTATCCTGCTTGCTTCACCCTAGTTCCAATCCTGGTAGTAGTAGCAGATGTGGTAATTTTATGAAATGTGTAATCTGTAAATAATCGGTCATACCACCTTTCTCTTTTTAAGCTTTATGTATCGTTAAAGAAATACTTGGAAGCTTGTTTTTAGTTTCACTCTTATAATATCTCCTCACACCAAGATTCTCTCTGACTGACGTGTATTGATGAGGCTGCTCTTCATCTGCTTATAGGTGTTTTCACACTCTGTTGCTCTGGCCTTGGCATTCAGTGACACACAGGGAGGACAGCTGCCCCTCCGAGGCAGTTACCTCTGTTGCCTTCTGCTGCAGTTTTTTAGTTATAAGATTACTATGTCAGGAAAAAAGTGCTTAAAGTATATGAGTGGCATTATTTAAGTAAATAGCTCTTTCTTGGCAGAGAGCACTGGTACTAGATAATTCAGCCATTTAATTCTCCTTAGGGAGAACTGCTGATCAATTTTTTTTTTTTTTAAGGGCTGCATTTGTGGTGTTCCCTGGTTAGGGACTGAATCCGAGCTACAGCTGCTGGCCTATGCCACAGCCACAGCAGCGAGGGATCTGAGCCACCTCTGCTCATGGCAGTGCTATTCTTAACCCACTGAGTGAGGCCAGGGATCGAACCTCTTGGATTCTGGTTGGGTTCGTTACTGCTAAGCCACACAGGAACTCCTGATCAATTAAAATATTAGCATAAAAACATTCCTGTTTATTAGAAGTAAAGGCTCTTGTTCACAAAGTCTTATTAATAGAGTCAGTCAGATTTTTGGAGGAGATTGAGGTTTAGCAAGAGACTGTAAAAAATAAAAACATTTCCCTCTGCAAATGTAAAAGGCAAAAGCCGGTTATAGTACTTTTAATTTTTCTGAAGAAGAAATTAGCTGCTTTGGTACTTCTCCAAACTTTTACCAAGAAAAATAATTATTGTAATTTCAAGAGAATGATGTGTATATTATTAGGTTGCTGTGATGTTTATTTTTCCTAAAAGCCTTGTTTTCTTTCAGGTAGAAGAGCTCAGTAAAATACTCCATTGTGGGAGAAATGAAGATAATAATAAGTCTGATGTAGAAGTGCAAACAGAGAACCACCCTCCTTGGTCCATCTCAGGTATTTAGTTTATTGTAAAGATATTCTAATACTATTACATTCAAATCATGCTAATGTAGGGTTTTCTTTAAATTTAAAAACATCTAGATGAATAGGAGAACTCTTACAAAGTTAACTTTTCTCCTTAGGATTTGATGTTTTTAGAAAATCTGTTTACTCTTTTGGTGGGAAAGTAGAACTATATTGTCATTCCTGTAAATACATAATATTGCTAATATGTTTTCGGTGACATTTTCACTGAGTAATTTTTGCTACTGATAAGCCATCTACTCTCATTTGGCTTTGCTTGTGACTGGGGGCATGTGTTTTCTTGTTAATGCATTCCACTTAGCATCAACTCATTGTCAGTCTCATAGTCTCTCCTGGGAATAGTGAGCCTGCATCCATGGCCTCATCGTTGGCCTTATGTTAGGAGGCAAAATAACTGAGCAACCAAGTTAAATAAATAGGGTCACAAGAAATTATCGTTCCATTACATTTTGCATTGCTTTATTCAGTATTCAACTTAGGTAAGTTGCTCAACATAGCAATAGTGTTAGCATTATGTATCTGATATTATATTTTTTAAAAAGTCAGCATCATGAAATTTGACAGAAAAATCAGCCCTCAACATGTCTTTTTTCCATTGTCATTTGATAGTGATACTAAGGTATGTGTTTAGAAGTTGAGTCACTCCTTTTTTTTTTTTTTGACAGACCACACAACCTGTTTTCTTTTTTTACACTTGCTATGGAAAATCCAAATCTGCGTACCATTTTTTTTTTTCTTTTTAGTTTGACAGCAGTTGTATCGAAGGTGACATTAGAATCAAAGATGTATACACCTGCAGATTTACTTGCAGCATTTATTTTAATCTGTTAAAATGTGTATAGTTGTAAATATATGATTTGTTTACAACGTGTGCTCTTTTGTGTTCAATGCCAAAGTTTTGGAATTAAGTCCTTTTTATATACTGTTCTAATATGATATCACTTAATTTGTTTTTACAATAGATTATTATTATTATCAGACGTACTATAATGATGCTAATCTTCCAAGTAAAGCATCTGAACTCTCAGTTCAGGAAAATCAGGATATTGAAGCTTCTACTTTTAATTCTAAAGACCAGGCACACGTAGAAAATGATGCTTATGCTGGTACTGATATAACAGAAGGTGTTAAATGTGGACAAGAGGACCATTTTGCCTCAAATTCACAGGTAATAAAGTGTTTAACTTGAAGCTGTTGATGCTCAAGAACCTGTCCTTCTTCATTTTTATTATGTAGAGAAATAGACTCATTTGGTTCATCACAGCATATACAAGGATTGTAAAATTCTGTGTGTGGTTATGTAGTGAATAATACAGTTTTTGAGAAACAGAAAATTAGAACTTGTTTATATGTGTGATTTTCTTGCTTTCTCGTGTTCCAAAAATATATGTATGATGTACATAAACTAAAACAAAGAAAATTCGTATGTTTTGATTCAACCAAAAAATTTTGAACAACCACAATATGTTCACATCAGCTTTTTTTTATTGCTTCCTTTATGTCAGATATCTTACTACTGTTTAAATTTCTCAGAATGTTTTATAAATTTATTTCTACAGCTTGTTTGAATCCAGATACCAGTAAGTTTCATACAACCACTTGATGTGTAATATATCTTATATAGTTTGTAGTTTTCTTCTCCCCCTTTTTTCTAAAAATTTTCCCCCTTGAACCTGCAATTATTGAAGAATCCAGATCATTTGTCTTAAAGAATATTTCAGGCTATATTTTATGGATTGCTTCATTATGGTATCAGGCATTTATTGTTGAATAATGGTCGCTCACTCACTTTTAGTGTCTTCAGAACTGGTTCAGAATTAACTGATATGCTAGTTCATGTTTTTAAAAGCGAATCAAACTGTAATTGTTAGCCATCCTTTTCCATTGCAGAATTGAGGTTTTATTAGTTAAAATAGCTTTTAGGTGTTTATTGTTTCAAATTCTGCTAACTTTTAAATTGATACAAGGCTGTTTTATATGACATGAGTGGTGTCTTACCTAGGAGCCAGGATCTGGGTTGGCAACAGAAGATACGTCCTTAGAAGGTTCATCATTAGCTGAAAGTTTGAGAGCTGCAGCAGAAGCAGCTGTATCACAGACAGGATTTAGTTATGATGAGAATACTGGATTGTATTTTGATCACAGCACTGGATTCTATTATGATTCCGTAAGTATCTTAGATCTTTTAATACTGTATAGTTGTGTTCTTCACTGCTTGAATACCAAATATTAAACTGAGCTAACTTAAGAAAAGCAGGGAGCTACATGTAAAAGCTGTTTGACTCAAAGCTGTTTGACAAGAATAAGATTTGTAAAATAGCTTAAGATACTACACTGTTAGATTTTTAATTAAATAAGTTAGTTACTTGTGTTATTATAGATTAATATTTTAGAGAGGTATAATAACCTTTTATATATAAAGTAACACTCAAAGATATTAGCATATTTATTAATAAAAGCAGATCATTTACAACATTTTGTAAAATGTTTAAGAACCTAAACTGACATTTTTTTCGTAGGGTATATCAGTAGGTAACATTGCTAATTCTGGGCTTGGGGTGAGGTTTTTTAAAACATTGTCTCAAATGCTTATATTTTTATAAATCCATTTTAGGCCACAGAGGAGTCTTATTTCTTGAATTTTTATAGCATGTTTATTATTTGTTATTGTTTTATATTTTGTGACTTTTAAGAATTTCCCTTTTTTTTTCTTTTTTAAATGGCTGTTCCCACAGCTTATGGAAGTTCCCAGCCAGGGACTGAATCTGAGCCTCGGCTGTAATCTATGCCACAGCTACAGCAACACCAGATCTTTAACCCACTACACCAGGCTGGGATTAAACCTGCACCTCCACAGCAACCTGAGCTGCTGTGGTCGGATTCTTAACCCACTGTGCCACAGTGGGACCTTCAAGCATTTCACTTTTTAAAAATCAATCTGTTAACAGTGAAAACTAGGGAATTAGTGTAGAATCAGAAACACAATGTACCACTGACTGGAATAAAGCTGGAAAATAAAGGTCTTGATTTATAATACAGTGTTGTGACTGTTGAAGGTCTTAATTGGATTTTTTTCCAGATACCTCAACCTCAGTGGCGTAGACATATGATCTGGTCCTCAGGAATTGCAGGCTGTAGTGCCGCAAGGTGGAACAGATATTCACCATTCTAGTTATTGGAACTGTTGCTAACTAATTTAGCTAACATAATAGTAATAGTTAATATCTTTGTTAAACTAACAGTTTGTCAGTTTGCATTTAGTATAGTAACTTGTAAACACTTTATAAAGGGAGGATTTTCTTTCACATGAATATGCTAATAAACAATGCTAGTTAATACCCAGAAAATTAACGTTTAAAATGTCATTACCAGAGGTTCTCATTGTGGCTCAGTGGGCTAAGAACCATACATAGTGTCCATGAGGTTGTGGGTTCAATCTCAGGCCTCACTTGGTGAGTTAAGGATCTGGCATTGCCACAAGCTGCAGTATGGGTTGCAAATGTGGCTTGCGTCTGGTGTGGCTGTGGCTGTGGCATAGGCCGGCAGCTACAGCTCTGATTTGACCTCTAGCCTGGGAACTTCCATATACTGCAGGTGTGGCCCTAAAAAGAAAAAAAAATGTTTTTAAATGATATTACTAAAGAGAATAGCTAATTGGTTTTTAGAGAAATTTGACATTCTAAGTATGACATTAGTCTTTGTCATTCTTCTGCCTTCCTTTTCTATAACGTTCCTCCTGACCTGTATTCTGTAAATGGTTGATTACTTCCTGAAGGTTGTCTCTAGAGTAAGAACTTCATTGTTTTGCCATTTTTATTATGCTAGTTTTCATTTTAGTTTAATTAAATAAAATTTTTCTTAGATATTTGGAAATTCTCTATTTTGGACTGAAGAGCAGATTGAAAAGATTTGAGTTGTAGAAGTTCTGTTATCACTGGAAATAAAGATTGGGAAGCTTCCATTCAATTTTTTAGTTAAGGGAAAGATAGAATTCTCAGTATTTTTGTAAGGTTTTACAAAATGAATTAAAGATAATAAATTGCCATAGTATCAATAGTTAGTTGATCAGCAGTTAGAAAAATAAATTATTCTTTAGGAAGCTTTAGGTGCTTAAACTCAGTATATCATGTTTCTAGGTCTGATTTTCATGGATTTGTAATGTTGTAAATAATATATAGACTGTTTAATTAAATCTTGGTTATTGAGTCTGGCCAGTAGCTACTAAATGCAGATGAGCACATCATTTTATCATTTTAATTTTTATCCATAATCTACCAAAATTCTATCTTGCATGGCCGTTGTCTTAGTTACTTAGTATAGAATTGATTTGTGAAGACAGTTGTTTATTGATTTCTTTATATGGAATGTTACGTTGTGGTATCATGAGCTTAATTTTTTTTTTAAGGGCTGCACCCATGGCATATGCAAGTTCCCAGGCTAAGGGTCAAATCAGAGCTGTAGCCACTGGCCTACGCCACAGCCACAGCAATGCCAGATCCAAGCTGCCTCTGCGACTGCACCACAGCTCACAGCATTGCCAAATCCTTAACCCACTGAGCGAGGCCAGGGATCAAACTTACATCCTCATGGTTGCTAGTCAGATTTGTTTCCTCTGAGCCACGATGGGAGCTCCTTCCTGAGTTTAATTTTATTTTCAAGTATTTCTTGAGAGCTTTGAATCATGAATGTTAAAAGCCAAATCTTTTGTTTTATAACATTGAGAGGAAGGTTTAGAGATTTTAACTGCCAGATCAGACCATTACCATGTAATTATGTGGAGAATGAGTCTGGAATTGTTTTTTACATGGTTAGCCTTGTTTTTTTTTTTTTTTTCAGGACTGCAACCACGGCATGTGGAGGTTCCCAGGCTAGCAGTCTAATTGGAGCTCTAGCTGCCGGCTTATGCCACAGCAGCAGCAATGCCTGATTGGATCTGCATCTGTGACCTATACCACAGCTCATGGTAACGCCAGATCGTTAACCCACTGAGCAAGGCCAGGGATTGAACCCACAACTTCATGGTTCCCAGTCAGATTCATTAACTGCTGCACCACGACGGGAACTCCCTGGTTAGCTTTTTCTGATGCATACCTTAGTTTTCGTGATTTCTAAAAGGTTTCTTGTTGAACTATAGGAAGTTGCTGTTTCTGTAAGTAAAAACATGGTCAAATATTGGCAATTTCATGAGATTTAATTTAATATATAAATGGATTCATTTTTCGTACTAGGAAAATTAGAGCAGGTATTGAATGGAAAAATTACATGCATTTTTCATTCTGTAATCTTTATTCATTATTTCCAGAAAATACTGTAGTTCTTAAAAGAAGCATTTACTACATTTGGATATATTTGGCATTTCTGTTAAGTTTGTTTTTCTACTTTATTTCATCTTACATGAATAGAACTTACTCTTTTCTTGACTTTGAAAGGAAAATCAACTCTATTATGATCCTTCCACTGGAATTTATTACTACTGTGATGTGGAAAGTGGTCGATACCAATTTCATTCTCGTGTAGATTTGCAACCTTATCAGACTTCTGGCACAAAACAAAGTAAAGATAAGAAACTGAAGAAGAGAAGAAAAGATCCAGATCCTTCTACAGCAAATGAGGAAAAGGTAGTATCTTCATAATTTAAAAAATGTACAGAATGATAATATCATAATTAAGCCAAAATTTTTGATGAAACTGAAAATCATTTAGTAACTGTATTTTTAAACATTCATTATAATAACAGCCATAAGTTTTTCAAATTTTGTGAGTCAGTTTCTGATCTGCAAAGAAGTTCATTGTATCCTTTTTTTAGATTTCACATATAAGTGAAAGCATATGATGTTTGTGTCTCACTAACATCACGTAGCGTGATAATTTCTAGGTTCATCCATGCTGCTGAAAATGCCATTATTTCATTCCTTTTTATGGCTGAGCAATATTCCATTGTGTATATGTTCCACATCTTCATTTTCTTCTGTTTTGATGGACATTTAGATTGCTTCTGTGTCTTGGCTATTGAATATAGTGCTGCAGTGAACACTGGGGTACACATGTCTTTTCTAGTCATAGTTTTCTTTGGATAGATGCCCAGGAGTGGGATTGCTGGATCAAATGGTAATTCTGTTTTTAGTTTTTTTGTAGAATGTCCATACTGTTTTCCACAGTGGTTGTACCAGTTTACATTCCCACTGGCCGTGTAAGAGGGTTCCCTTTCTTCACGCTTTTCCAGCATTTATTGTTTGTAGACTTTTTGATGATGGCTATTCTGACTGGTGTAAGGTGGTACCTCATAGTAGTTTTGATTTGCATTGCGCTAATAGTGATGTTGAACATCCTTTTGTGTGTTTTTTGGCCATCTGTTTGTCTTCAGATAATTGTCTGTTTAGATTTTCTGCTCATTTTCTGATGGGGTTGTTTGTTTTTTTGGTATTGAGCTGCAAGAGGTATTTATATATTTTGGAGATGATCTCTTGTCAGTCATTTCATTTGCAGAGATTTTCTCCCATTCTGTGGGTTGTCTTTTAGTTTTATTTAGGGTTTCCTTTGCTGTGCAAAAACTTTTAAGTTTAATTAGGTCCCATTTGTTTACTTTTGTTTTTATTGTCATTATTCTAAAAGGTGGATGTGAGAAGCTATAGCTGTGGTTTTATGGCAGAGAGTGTTTGGCCTATGTTTTCCTCTAAGAGTTTTATAGTATCCGGTCTTAGGTCTTTATTTCATTTTGAGTTTATTTTTGTGAGTGGTGTTAGGGAGTTGTTCTAATTTCATTCTTTTACATGTAGCTGTCCAGTTTTCCCAGCACCACATATTAAAGGGACTGTCTTTTCTCCATTGTATATCTTGCCTCCTTTATCGTAGATTAGTTGACCATAGGTGCGCGGGTTAAAATCTGGGCTTTCTGTCCTGTTCCACTGATCTTTATTTCTGTTTTTGTGCTAGTACTCATGGTGTTTTGATGATTGTGGCTTTGTAGTATAGTATGATTCCTCCAGCTCCATTTTTCTTTTCTGGGTCTTTTGTGCTTCCAAACCTTAAAATATTTTGTTCTGGATCTGTGAAAAATCTCCTTGGTAATTTGGTAGGGATTGCACTGAATCTGTAGATTGCCTTGTGTAGTATAGTCATTTTGATAATATTGATTCTTCTATTCCAAGAGCCTGGTATATCTTTCTCTCTGTGTCATCTTTGATTTCTTTCATCAGCATTTTACAGTTTTCAGAGTACAGATCTTTTGTCTCTTTAGATAGATTTATTCCTAGGTATTTAATTCTCTTTGATGCGATGGTAAATGGGATTACTTCCCTAATTTCTCTTATTTGACCTTTCATTGTTAGGATATAGAAGAGTAGTCTGTTTCTGTGTATTAATTTTGTATCCTGCAACTTTACCAAATTCATTGATGAGCTCTAACTTTTCTGGTAGTGTCTTTAGGATTTTTTAGGTATGGTATCATGTCATCTGCAAATAGTGGTAGTTTTACTTCTTCCTTTCCAGTTTGGATTCCCTTTATTTCTTTTTCTCCTCTTATTGTCTTGGCTAGGACTTCCAAAACTATGTTGAATAGTAGTGGTGAGAGCGGACTTCCTTGTTTTGTTCCTGATCTTAGAAATCTTTCAGCTTTTCACCACTGAGAACGATGTTAGCTGGGGTTTGCCATAGACGGCCTTTATTATGTTTAGGTAGGTTCCCTCTGTGCCCACTTTCTGGAGGGTTTTTATCGGAAATGGGTGTTGGATTTTGTCAAAAGCTTTTTCTGCATCTGTTGAAAAGATCATATGGTTTTTATTCTTTGATTTGTTTATGTGGTGTATCTCATTGATTTGCAGATATTGAAAATCATTGAATCCCTGGGATAAATCCTACTTCATCATGGTATACAGTCCTTTTGATGTATTTGGTATTTGGTTTGCTAGTATTTTGCTGAGGATTTTTGCGTCTATGTTCGTCACTGATACTGGTCTGTAAATTTCTTTTTTTGTCATATCTTTGCCTGGTTTGGGTATAAGGGTGATGGTTGCCTCATAGAATGAATTTGGGAGTGCTCTGCAATTTTTTGGAATAGTTTCAGAAGGTTAGGTGTTAGCTCTTCTCTAAATGTTTGATAGATTTTGCCTGTGAAGCGATCTAATGCTGGACTTTTGTTTGTTGGAAGTTTTAAATCTAAATAACAGTTTCAATTTCAGTACTTGGGATTGATCCATTTATCTTTTCTGTCATCTTGGTTTAGTCTTGGAAGTTTGCACTTTTCTAAGAATTTGTCCTTTCTTCCAGGTTGTCCATTTTATTGGCGTGTCATTGCTTGTAGTAGTCTCTTATGATCCTTTGTATTTCTTTGGTGTCTGTTGTGACTTCTTTTTCATTTCTAATTTTGTTGATTTGAGTCTTCTCTCTTTTTTTCTTGATAAGTCTGACTAAGGGTTTATCGATTTTGTTGATCTTTTCAAAGAAGCAGCTTTTAGTTTCATTGATCTTTTCTATGGCTTCTTTGTTTCTATTTTATGTATTTCTGATCTTTATGATTTCTTTCTTTCTGCTAACTTTGGTTTTTGTCTGTTCTCTCTCTAGTTGCTTTAGGTGTAAAGTTAGGTTATTTGAGCTTTTTCTTGTTTTGTAAGATAGGCTTGTATTGCTATAAACTTCTGTCTTAGAACTTTTTTGGGAGAATATAGTTGACATACAATATTATGTTAGTTTCAGGTGTGCTACACAGTGATTTTATATTTGCATATGTTATGAAATGATGATCATGTTAAGTCTAGTAACCATTATCTCTCCAAATAAAGTTTATTGCAATATTGACCATATTCTTTATGCTGTAAAATTACATTCTTGTGGCTTGATAATTTGTAGCTGGAAATTTGTATATGTTAATCCTCTTCACTTCTTTTGCCCCCACCCCCAGTTCCCTCCCCTCTGGCAACCATCCATTTGATCTTTGTATCTATGAGTCTGGTTTCCTTTTGTTTCATTTGTTTTTTAGATTCCAAATACAAATGAGATCATAAGGTCTTTTCTTTGTCTTACTTATTTCACTTAGCATAATGCCCTGTGAAATCATCCATGTTGTTGCAGGTGACAAGACTTCATTTTCTTTTAATAGCTGATGAATATTTCTGTCTTGTGTGTAAGAGAGAGGGGAGAGAGGGAGAGAGTGAAATTTCTGTGTGTGTACTGAGAAGTGAGATCATATGGCAGTTCTATTTTGAAATTTTTTAGGGACCTTCATACTGTTTTCTATGGTGGCTGCTTCAATTTATGATACCACAAACAGTGCAAAAGGATCCCTTTTTCTCCATATCCTTGCCAACACTTGTTGTTTTCTTGCTTTTTTGATAATGGCCTCCCTAAAAGGTGTGAGGTGATATCTCATTGTGGTTTTGACTTGCATTTCCCTGATGATTAGTGGTGCTGAGCATTATTTTCATGTGCTGGTTTGCCATCTATATTTATTCTTTGGAGAAATGTCTCTTCAGGTCTGCTATGCATTTTTTAAATGGGATTTTTGTTTTATGTTGTTATATGAAGTGTTTATATGTTTTTGGACGTTAAGCCATTATTGATCATATCATTTGCAAATACCTTTTCCCATTCAGTAGGTTGCCTTTTCATTTCATTTTTAGTTTCCTTTGTTGTGCCAAAGCTTTTTAGTTTGATTTAGTCCCATTTGCTTATTTCTGCTTTTGTTTTCTTTGCCTGAGGAGACATCCAAAAAAATATTGCCAAGACTGATGTCAGAGAGCATTTGTTTTCTTCTAGAAGTTTTGTAGTTTCAGGTATTATATTTGTCTTTATGTGTGTGTGTAAATAAATATTTTGAAGTATAGCTGATTTACAATATTGTGTTAATTTCTGGTTTACATCACAGTGATTCAGTTTTTTATGTGTACACATATGTAAAAACTATACACACATAAATATGTACATATGTAAAGTTTTTTATCTCCTTTTCTATTGTTGCTTATTACAAGCTACTGAAAATAGGGAGTTCCTGTCGTGGCTCAGTGGAAACGAATCCGACTAGGAACCATGAGGTTGCGGGTTCAATCCCTGGCCTTGCTCCATGGGTTAAGGATCTGGTGTTGCTGTGAGCTGTAGTGTAGGTTGCAGACGCAGCTCGAATTCTGCGTTGCTGTGGCTGTGGTGTAGGTTGGCAGCTGTAGCTCCAATTATACCCCTTCCCTGAGAACCTCCACATGCTGCGGGTACAGCCCTGAAACGACAAAAGCCAAAAAAAAAAAAAAAAAAAAGCTTCGGAGAATAGTTCCCTGTGCTATACATTAGGACTTTATCTATTTTATATATAGTAGTTTGTATCTGTTAACCCCCAATTCCTAATTTATCCCCCTTCCCTTTTTGGTAACCATTAAGTTTGTTTTCTATGTCTGTGAGTCTGTTTCTGTTTTGTAAGTATGTTCATTTTTATCATATTGTAGATTCCAGATATATGTGATTTCATGATGCCTATCTTTCTCTGATTTACTTCACTTAGTGTGATAATCTGTAGGTCCATCCATGTTGTTGCAAATGACATTATTTCATTCTTTTTTATGGCTAGTAGTTTTCTATTATGTATATGTACCACATCTTTATCTGTTCGTCTGTTGCTGGACATGTAGGTTGCTTCCATGTCTTAGTTATTGTAAATAGTGCTGCTGTGCACATTGGAGTGCGTGTATCAATTCAAATTATAGTTTTTTCTGGGTATATACCCTGGAGTGGGATTGGTGGATCGTATGGCAACTCTTAACTTTTTGTGTCTTAAGGAACCTTAATACTGTTTTCCATAGTGACTGTGTCAGTTTACATTGCGACCAACAATGTAGGAGGGTTTCCTTTTCTCCAAGCTCAGCACTCCAGCATTTATTATTTGTAGATTTTTCAGTGCTGGCCATTTTGACTAGTGTGATGTGATACCTCATTGTAGTTCTGGTTTGCATTTCTCTAATAATTAGCAATGTTGAGCATCTTTTCATGTGCCTGTTAGTCATCTTTATGCCTTCTTTGGAGAAATGTCCGTTTAGGTCTTCTGCCCATCTTTTGATTTTTTTTTTTTTTTTGTGTGTGTGTGTGTGCGTTTTGTCTTTTTAGGGCCACACCTACAGCATATGGAGGTTCCCAGGCTAGGGGTCGAATCAGAGCTGTAGCTGCCTGCCTACACCACAGCAACACAGGATCCAAGCCATGTCTGAGACCTATACCACAGCTCATGGCAGCGCCGGGTCCTTAACCCACTGAGCAAGTCCAGGGATCAAACCCAATGGTATCCTCATGGATTCTGGTCGGGTTCGTTAACCACTGAGCCACAATGGGAACTCCTTGATTGGATTTTTTGGTTGTTATTATTGAGTTGTATTAGCTGCTTGTATATTATGGAAATTAAGCCCTTGTCGGTCACATTGTTTGTAAATAGTTTCAGTCTGCAGGTTATCTGTTTGTTTAGTTTATGGCTTTCTTTGCCATACAAAAACTGATAAGTTTGATCAGGTCTCATTTTTTTATTTTTGCTTTTATATCTATTGCTTTGTGAGAATTACCTAAGAAAACATTGGTACAATTTATGTCAGAAAATGTTTTGCCAGTGTTCTCTTTTAAGTTTTATCATGTCATGTTTTATATTAAAGTCTTTAAGCCATTTTGAGTTTATTTTTGTATATGGTGTGAAAAAATGGTCCAATTTCATTCTTTTGCATGTAGCTGTACATAGTTTTCCCAGCATCATTTATTGAAGAAACTGTCTTTTCACATTG
Source organism: Catagonus wagneri (assembly GCA_004024745.2). Classification (NCBI taxonomy): domain Eukaryota; kingdom Metazoa; phylum Chordata; class Mammalia; order Artiodactyla; family Tayassuidae; genus Catagonus; species Catagonus wagneri. Next base: position 1,592,084 of record PVHT020004020.1, read on the forward strand.
TATGTTCTTGCCTGTTTTGTCATAGAGTAATTGCCTATGTAAGTATTGTTTATTTCTGGACTCTGTTCTGTTCCATTGATCTGTGTGTTGGTTTTGGGGCCAGTTCCATACAGTTTGGATTGCTGTAGCTTTGCAGTATAGTTTGAAATCAGGGAGCATGATACCTTAGCTTTGTTTTTCTTTCTTAAGATTGTTTTGGCTATTTGGGGTCTTTGGTGTTTCCATACAAATTATAGAATTATTCTAGTTCCATGAGAAAATGCTGTTGGTATTTTGGTAGCGATTGCACTCAATCTGTAGATTGCCTTGGATGGTATCATCATTTAACAATATTAATTCTTCCAATCCGTGGGTGCAGTGTATATTGCCATTTGTTCCCTTTCTTTTGTCAATATCTTATCATTTTCGGAGTACAAGTCTTTTACCTTTTTGGTTAGATTCATTCCTAGGTATTTTATTCTTTTTGATGAAATTGTGAAGTTGTTTTCTTAACTTATATAGTTTGTTAAGTGTATAAAAATACAGACTTCTGTATATTAGTTATGTATCTTGCAGCTTTACTGAATTCATTTATTAGATTTTATAGTTTTTTTGGTAATATCTTTAGGATTTTATATATGTATTCATGTCACCTGCAAACTGTGATAGTTTTACTTCTTCCTTTTCAGTTTGGATTCCTTTTCTTTCTTTCCTTTTTTTTAATCTAATTTCTGTGGCTAAATGTTGAATAAATGTGGCAAGAGTGAGCATCCTTGTCTTGTTCCTGATCTTAGAGAAAATTGTTCAGCTTTTTATCACTGAGTGTAATGTTTGCTGTGGGTTTGTCTGTATGCCCTTTGTGATGATGAAAAATGTTCCCTTTATACCGTCTTTGTTTGGAGTTTTGTCAAAAGCTTTCTAAGCAGCTAATGAGATAACCATATGATTTTATTTTTCGGTTTGTTAATGTGGCATATTATGTTGATTGATTTGTGAATATCGACCAATCCTTGTATCTCTGGGATAAATCCCACTTGATTATGGTGTGTGATCCTTTTAATGTCATTGTTAACTTTGGTTTGCTTTTATTTTCTTGAGAAATTTTATGTCTGTGTTTATCAGTGATGTTGACCTGAAATTTTCTTGTGTGTGTGTGTGTCTTTTTTGGTATTGTGCTGATGCTGGCCTTGTGTAAATGAATTCAGAAGTGTTCCTTTCTCTTCAGTTTTTTGGAATAATTTGAGAAGGATAAGTATGTTAATTCTTCTCTAAACCTTTGATAGAATTCATCTCTGGTCCTGGACTTCTCTTTCTTGAGAGTTTTTTGATTATCTGTTCTATTTCTTTCCTGGTAAACAGTTCATTCATAATTTCTCTTTCTTCCTAATTGAGTCTTGGGAGACTGATTCTAGGGATTTATCCGTTGCTTCTAGGTTGTCTGTTTTATTGGCATGTAGTTGTTCATAATAATCTCTTATTCTTTGTATTTCTGTGATATCAATAGTAACTTCTCTTTTGTTTCTGATTTTATTTAGTTGGGCCTCTCTGTTTTTGGTGGTGAGAGTGTCTAGTGGTTTTTCATTTGTTTATCTTAGTTTCACTGATCTTTTATTTTTTTTAAAGTCTCTTTATTATTTATTTTGGTTCTGACCTTTATTATTTCTTTCTTCTAACTTTTGTTTTTTTTCTTCTTTTTCTAGTTCCTTCAGCTCTAAGTTTAGATTGCTCATTGAGAGTTTTCTTGTTTCTTGAGGTAGGCCTGGATTGTAATTAATTTCCTCTTAGAACTGCTTTTGCTATATCCAGTAGGTTTTGGGTCATGATGTTTCCATTTTCATTTGTCTCCAGGTATTTTTCAGGTTTCCTTTTTGAGTTCATTAGTGACCCATTGCTTGTGTAGTAGTATATTGTTTAGACTCTACATGTTTGTTTCTTGCTGTTTTATCTTGTAGTGGATATTTAGTCCCATTGTGGTTGAAAAAACTGCTTGATATTTCAGTCTTCTTAAATTTCTTGAGAGTTATTTTATGGTGTAGTATGTCATCATCCTAGTAATATTCCATTTGCACTTGCAATTAATGTGTATTCTGCTGCTTTTGGATGGAATGTTCTCTGTATACCTATTAGGTTCATTTGGTCACATGTATCTTTTAAAGGCAATATTTCCTTACTGATTTTCTGTCTAGATGACCTGTTCATCAATGTAAGTGGGATGTTAAAAGTCCCCTACTCTTACTGTGTTACTGTCAGTTTCTCCCTTTATGTTTATTAGTATTTTTCTTTATTTAGGTGCTCCTATGTTTGGTACATAGATATTTACAATTGTTAAGTCTTCTTGTTGGGTTGATCACTTTATCATTCTATAATGTCCTTTGTCTCTTTTACAGTCTTTGTTCCACAGTCTTTTTTGTTTAATACAAGTATTGATATCCTAGTTTTCTTTTTGTTTCCGCTTGCATGGAATACCTTTTTCTGTCTCCTAACTTTTGGTCTGTATGTATGTCTTTAGATCTAAAATGACTCTCTTGTAGGCATCATATCCATGGGATGGTTTTTGGAGGGCTGTGCCCACGGCATGTGGAAGTTCCCAGGCCACAGATCAAACCCATGTCACAGCAGAACTTGAGCCACTGCAGTGACAATATTGGATCCTAACCCCACTGTGCCACAAGGGAACTCCTTGGTTTTATATTTTTATCCATTCAGCTACTCTTTGTCTTTTGGTTGGAACTTTTAGTCTGTTTACCTTTGAAGTAGTTATTGATAGATATGTACTTATTGCCAGTTTGTTCATGGTGCCGTGGGGAGTTTGTAGTTCTTTTTTGTTCCCTTTTTTTTTTTTTTTAGGGCTGCACCCACTGCATTTGGAAGTTCCCAGGCTAGAGGTTGCATCACGGTTGCAGCTGCCGGCCTATGTCATAGCCACAGCATCGTGGGATCCAAGCTGCGTCTGTGACCTGCACCACAGCTCATGGCAATGCTGTATCCTTAACCTACTAGTGAGGCCGAGGATTGAACCTCTGTCCTTGTGGATACTAATTGGGTTCATTACAGCTGAGCCATAGTAGGAACTCTCTTTTTTTTCCCTTTTGCTGATCAGCTTTAGTGTTTGGATTCTTTTTCTTTTTTGTGTATCTATTATCAGTTTCTGGTTTTTGGTAACCATGGTATTCGTATTTGACAAGCTACATATATATATATATATATATATATATATATATATATATATATGATTATCTTAAATTGATGATCTCTTAAGTTTGAATGCATTCTAAACATTCTACGTTTTTACTGTCCTTGCCCTTTACACCTAATGTTTTTGAGGTCATATTTTACATATTTTTGTTTTGTTTATTCTTTAACTGCTTATGTGGATATAGATGATTTTTACTACTTTTGTCTTTTAGCCTTTCTACTAGCTTCATCAGTGGTTGACCTGCTACCTTTACTGTATGTTTGGCATTACGAATGAGACTTTTCCTTTTAAAATTTTATTTCTTATTGTCCTTTCTTTTCCACTTAGTGAAGTCCCTTTGACATTTCTTATAAAGCTGTTTTATTGGCACTGAACTCTTTTAGCTTTTGCTAGTCTGTAAAACTCTTTATGTCTCCTGACAATCTGAAGGATAGCCTTTCTAGTTAAAATATTCTTGATTGTAGTTTTTTTTTTTTTCTTTCATCACTTTGAGTATATGGAGCTACTCCCTTCTGGCCTTTCTGCCAAAAAGTGAGCTGATAGCCCTAGAATAGTTCCCTTGTGAATAACTAGTTGCTTTTCCTTTATTGCTTTTAAAATTCTCTCCTTATTAATTTTTGCTATTTTAATTGTGATTTGTTTTGGTGTAAACCTCTTTGGGTTCATCTTACTTGGAGTGCTGTGCTTCCTGGACCTGGTTGTCTGTTTCCTTCCCCGGTTTAGAGACATTTACAGCTATTATTTCTTCAAATAAGTTTTCTACCCCTTTCTTTCTCTATTCTTCTGGGACCCCTATATTGCTAATGTTTATGCTTGATATTGTCCCAGAGCTCTCTTAAACTATCCTGGTTTTTCTTTTTTTTTAACTTCTTTTTTAATTTTTTCTATTCGTCTTGAGTGATTTCTACTACTGTTTTCCTGATTTCTGATCTGTTCCTCTGTATCATCTAATCTGTTGTTCCTTCTAGTATTTCTTAAAATTTCAGTTATTGTATTCTTCATCTCTGATTCTTATTTTTCTTCTCCATATTTTATAACTATTGAAATACTGTTTTCCTCCATTTTTCTGATTTTGATGAATATCTTTATGATCACTACCTTGAACCCCTTACCAGTAGATTGCTTATCTTCACTTCATTTGTTCTTTTTCTGAGGTTATGTCATGTACTTCCCTTTGGAACATATTTCTCTGCCTCCTCACTTAGCCTAGTTCTCTGTGTTTATTTCCACGTGTTAGCTAGGTTGTTTATGCTTCCTGTTGTAGAGAAGTGGCCTATGTAGGAGATCTCCCGTGGGGCCTAAGCAGCATATTCTCTTCTGGTAACCAGAACTATATACTCTAGGATTGTTGCCCCCTTTGCAGGCTGCATACATCCTTCTCTTGTGGTAGGGCTGATTACTGTGGGAACACTGGTAGGCAGGGCTGGGCCCTAACTTGGTTGGCTGTGAGGCCATGCCTTGGGTGGTGGCTGCAGGCTTCCTAGAGGTAGAGGAAGCCTTCTTGTGAAATAGGCTGCATAGCCTGGTGGGGCTCAAGGCTGTTCCTCACCCACTGGAGGGTGAGCCTGGGTCCCTGCATGGCTCTCTTTCTGGCAGGTCAGGAATAGGGGTTGGGGCTTGTGCCAGCCTACTTGTGGGCAAGGCCGGGGCACCAGTGCTAGCAGACTAGGGGAAGATTCCAAAAGGACGTGTCTCAGTGCCGGTGTTATCAGGGTAGAACAGACTCGCCAAAATAGCTGACCTAGGCCCCTTTCAAACTCTTTCCTCTGTGTTGGGACTCAGAGCATGTGAGAATTTGCATATGTCCTTAAGAGTAGATTCTTAACTCCTGTATCCTTCCAGTTCTTTTGAACATAAGCTCTGCTGGTTTTTCAAAGCCAGATGTTCCGGGGGCTCGTCTTTCCAATGCGGGGTCTCCAGACTATAGAACTGTATTTGGGGCTTAGCCTCTTTGTTCCCTGGGGAAAGAAGACCTCTGTGTTTGTGATATTCCTTCCATTTGTGGGTTGTCTCCCTGGAGGTGTGAGTCTCCACCCCTCCTACCTATCTCATGTGGTCCCTTCTTTTTGTCTTTAGTTGTGGAAAATATTTTCTGCTAGTGTTCAGGTCATTCTTACAGATATGTGCTCTGTAAGTAGTTGTGATTTTGGTGTGTTCATGGAAGAAGGTGAGTTTAGGGTCTTCCTGTTTGATCACCTTGGCCACCTCCCCTACTCTTCAAGTTTTATCTTAATTCTCTGACTTGCTTTTTATTTCTCTGTTATTTTCATTGACAATATTTAGAAACTGAAGAGTATGTAACTAAAATACTAAAAATATATATATTTTTTAAGGTCTCTATTTTAGTGACTCCTACCTCTTACCAGGAGTTGAACTATTTGAGAGGATGAAATTATTTCTCCCTAACAAAGAAAAGAACATGTAGGGGTCTTCACATGGCCTTTCCCTACAAACTAGAGAATGAAATTTGGAAGCATTCTGTGAGATTTGTTCCAGCTTAGCTCCCATAACTGCTCATCTTTACCATTCTTCAAACAGATGTTAACCTCAGGACAGGGACTTAAGAAGAATCTGGGCGGAATCTTGAGAATTCTCTGAGAAGTATGGGAGGAGACCAGTTAGGACAGCCTCATCTTTTTCTTTAGTTTTAGGATATTATCCTTTTTTTTTGGCTGTCCCACGGCATATGGAATTCCTGGGCCAGGGATCGTATCTGAGCTGCAGCTGCCATCTGAGCCACAGTTGTGACAACACTGGATCCTTAACCCACTGTGCCAGACTGGGGATTAAACCGTCATCCCAGTGCTTGCAAGATGCCACTGATCCTGTTGCACTGTAACGGGAACTCCTAATTTTAGGAAATTCTTGATCCTCACTTTTTGGAAGTGTAGAGTATATGGAAGGAAGAAAGCAGGGTGAGAAGATTTAAGTAAAGAACTTGAAATATGCATATATGCCTTAATGCCCCCGTGTAAGCCCTAGGTCTTAAATCCTATTAAAAATGTTTATCTCACATTCTGGACTGACAAATGGTTTTTAAAAAGTGGCACCTCTTACAACGTATTTTTTTCTCTGCATGTGTTATCCTATAAGCAATAATGATAAAATATGCAAGATTGGATACTGTTTTTTTTTTTTTCTTTTTAAGTATGTATAGGTAAAGGAATTTGGGGGCTGCAATTCACAGTGGCCTTTAAAGTGCCTCATAGTTTTTCAGCACCTTGTCCTTGTCCTTGGTGAGTTTGTGTTGCTGAAAGTATGTATAGTTTATAACATTGTTGAGTGTTCAGTAGTCTCCACACTGAATTTATGCTGCTGTTAAAAAGTACATATTTAAGATGCTCTCATATTTTAGAAAGTAACAGAATATATGAATTTTCTTCATCATGTTGCTCAAAGGCAGAAAGAAAATTCAAAGTGAGTTATAAACTAAAGGAAAAAGAGGAAAACAACTCTGCTTTTTTAAAAGTTAAAACAATAGATTAATTCATTTGTTGTAGGGTATGCCTGATATGCATGTATAGATAATGAAAGGCTTGTACTGGGTAAGTTGCAGTTTTGGAATAAAAGAGATGTTACTGATTGATCTGTACTTTTTTTTGTATTAAACCAATTCTATAAAGTACTAAATTTTAGCAGTTCACTTCTGCTCTTAGGTACATTTGGATCTTTAAATCCCTACCGTAATTAAAGCCAGTTCTTTATGTATGTTGGCTTGACAAGTGGTTCAAGATTAAAAAAAAAAAATTGAAGTTTAGTTGCCTAGGCCTGCAGTGTTGTGGCTTTTTAAGCACTTGAAATGTAGCTAGTCCTAATTAAGATGTTTTCTAAGTGTAAACTACACTGAATTTTGTTGGCTTGGTACAGAGAAATCTATGTAAAATGTTTCAGTAATAGATTTTATATTGACTAAATATATTGCTAAATGTTAGTTTTATATATAACTAATAATCTTGTAAATACTGGGTTAGATGAAACATCAAAATGAATTTCATTAGCTTCTTTTTACCTTTTTAATCATCCTACGAAAATTTTAAAGTATAAATAGAGCTTATATCTTTTTGCTTTGTTTTTTTGACAGCATTGGTCTAGGCTGTCTCGTGGTCCAAGCAGTATGTGGAAAGGGCCTGGACTAGGAGAGTTAAGACATACAGAATAGATAAGGAGAGAGAATGCGATACATTTAAACATAGTCTTTCAGCACTTGGTGATTGATTCCATGTGGTGGTTAAGGAGATGTCAAAGACTTGATTTGGATAAGTGGATGGTAATATTATTAACCAAGAAAGGGAATATGAAAGGAAGAGGCAGTAGAGATAATACCTATTGTTATTTCACTGTGCATATATGTCTTCACTAAGTCATTGAAACATTTAGCATTAAACATTATAAGATGGTCATACTTAAGATTATTCTCCCTTGTTCCCACCTCTTTCCAGAATTTGAACTTGGAAGATCAAAAAACATCCAGTATTGAACAAATGAACTACAGTGAGGGAGAAAATTTTGCAAATGTGAAAAAGAAGGCCAAAATAGACATTCATTACAAAAATAGTCCCCCCAAATTCACTGTTCCAGTTAGTACAAAGACTACAGAATCTCCTCTTAATGAAAACATTTACAATTCAGCTTCATTTAAAGATGAGAAAATCTTAGAGACTGATAGTGAGCCAGAAGAAGGTGAAATTACAGACTCTCAGACTGAGGACAGTTACGATGAGGACATTACCAGTGAAGATAATGTAACTGCAGAAGATACTGAAGATGAAGGTGAATAAATAACCGTTATTTACTTTTATATGAATAACCATCCCGGTCATTATAAAAGTGCAACACAGTTAAAAATATTAGTAACCCATGTAATATATCTGCCACAAAGTGAGCTGATGGTTTTAAAGAGATTATTTTAATGATATTATTGAAAATCATGAGGGCCACCATTTGGTTATTTTTAGAATAAAATGTGAATAAATTACTACTACTTAGGTATTAAAGTTTCATTGCGTTGAATGGCCTAGTCAGTAGTACACAAAACCAAGTTACCTACTCTTTAATCCTAAAGTATGTACTGTCTGTTTTAGTGGGTTAGATATTTGTTGTTCACTTTTATAACAGAGAGAGGGAAAGCAATTGCCTTTATTTAAAGAGTAGTCTGTGAATTGAGCTACACAGGTATTACGGTAAATCTAATATTTTTTTACTTGAGGATATAAAGACATACTTTTTAAACCTAGGATTTCGTATTAGCATATATGAGCTTATTTTGTTCTTAATGGCGCTTCTCATTTTTTTCTTAAAAAGTCAGAATCATTTTTTTCTAACTTAATATAAAAATGCTTTTTTGGGGATATTTTCAAATTCCAAGATCTTGAAAAAGAGAGAGTGGATTTTTTTTTACAGTTGTAATAGATGCAGATTATGTTTAGGTTGATGAGTTTAAACTGATAACATTGTCAATGTATATATGTCATGTAGCAAAATTTAAGAATTTTGTTTTAAACAGAGTGAAGATTTATATTTTTATTATGTGTATGCCTCCTGCTCATCCCTAGACATTTCTGACTTTTTACCATAGCATTTGAATTAACGTTTACTCGTTTCTTTCTCTGGCAGATGAAGAAAAAATTTGGCCCCCATGTATTAGAGTAATTGTTATTAGATCGCCTGTGTTGCAGACAGGATCGCTTTTTATCATTACAGCTGTAAACCCTGCTACAATTGGAAGGTAAAAATGTTTAATGTTACTATTATATTTGTATTTGTATATTTGTCTTATTCCAGAGAATTTTCTTTTTCTGAGCAATTAATCATTAAAGGTGCTTAGTACTTGTTGAAGAGGTAAAAAATGACTTCCATGTCCCTCCCTCTCGCACTCAGAAAAATATTCTGACACGTTTTATTTACTGTTGCATTTAGAAGTCATTTGGAGATGCAACTTCATTGCCTCTAAAGGGGATTGCCTATATAAAGAGATAAAGTCTTGGTGATACTTTCCACAGAGATTTTTGTCATTTTCTTACCTTTTGTAGTAGCCTTTTTAGGTTTAAATTACTTTCTTAAACCTAGTATGTAACTCAACGAGCTTGATACAGGGATAAATTTTAATATGAGTAGGATAGTTTCAACTTAGTTTCCTTACAATATCTTAATTTTAAATTCTTGGAGAGTATGCTCTTTTTATATGTAGTAATGTAAATGGAATGTAGTCAACAGATGTGGAATAAGTGATACTGGTACAAAGGATATTTTGTCCCCCTGTTTGTTTATTAGCCTTTGACAGATGTACCAAAGAGTAAAAGTAATTCTGGAACCTTCCTTCAAGCAGGAAATTTACAGTAGCATTATGGGAACCAGATTTAGTGTGATGGAGAGATTTACATTTTAACATTGTCTTTTAAAACAAAAATTATCTTTAAAAAAATATTTCCATGTCACTATAAGTGCTGAATTTATATATGCTTCAAAAATGGAGTTCTCATTGTGGCTCAGTGGTTAACGAACCTGACTAGGATCCATGAGAACATGGGCTTGATCCCTGGCCTCTATCAGTGGGTTAAAGATCCAGCGCTGCCGTGAGCTGTGGTATAGGTCACAGACGCGGCTTGGATCTGACCAGCTTGATATAGGGGCTGTGGCGTAGGCTGGCACCAATTCCACTCCTAGCCTGGGAACCTCCATATGCCACAGGTTCAGCCCTAAAAAAGATAAAAGACAAAAAAAAAAAAAAAAAATTATTAAAGACATTCTTCTTAACTCTACAGAGAAAAAGATATGGAGCATACTCTTCGAATCCCTGAAGTTGGTGTCAGTAAGGTAATTAAGCTCTTTGATTTTTTTTCAAATATAGCTCCCTAGATATGGTTTTATAAATCATCATGGCAGGAAGCTTAAGGTTTCTCCTATTAGAAGGAAAGGTTAGTAATGGTAAAGAAAGCAGTGCAGATTTGTTTATTCCGCTGCTTGAGAAAATAAAAATTCTTTGTCACAATTTGGATAAACTAAAATTATGTTTAATTTTTAACAGTCTGGAGCAGGAGTAGAAAATATAGATTAAATATTAAAGTAATACCCATTTAACATGTTTTTTTTTTTTTCTTTTAGGGCCGCACCCGTGGCATATGGAGGTTCCCAGGCCAGGGGTCGAATTGGGGCAACACAGGTTCCATGCTGCGTCTGTGACCTACACCACAGCTCACAGCAACGCCACTTCATTAACCCACTGAGGAAGGCCAGGGATCAAACCTGCATCCTCATGAATGCTAGTCAGATTTCGTTTCCGCTGAGCTATGATGGAGAATCCAACACGTGTTTATTAAGTAAAATAAATATGCTAGCTATTATGGCACTTCAAAACTAATCAGACCTAGAGTTCTCTCATGGCTCAGCAGGTTAAGGATCTTTAGTTGTCACTACTGTGGTGCAGGTTTGATCCCTGGCCAGGAACTTCAGTGGAAACTTCTACATGCCGTAGGCATGGCAAAAAAAAAAAAAAAAAATCAGGCCTCATTTCAGGCTCCTTAGTGGTTACTTCAAGTCCAAGGTATTTTATAACTCAAGAACAATCTGTTCTCTCTCATCCAAGGCTCTCCATTCACAGCTTTTCCTAGTTGAGTCTCTAATGGTTTTAGGGAAAAGAACAGTTGGGTTTTTCGAAAAACAAACAATAAGAACTGAGTTCAAAAAAACCAAGCTGCCATTTAAGTTTTAAGTAGAAAAAAAACAAAAGGTTTAGCTTCCAAAACTTGTGATAAATCATACTTATCTTTTTTCTTTACTATGTTTTTTTGTAGTTTTCTCTTTCCCTTTTATAATTGTTATCTTTTCCTTTTTTTTTTGACTTTTCATAATCTGCATTTTCTTTCACTTAAATGGGCTCTTATACGGTTCTAAAGTGTGTATTTTTATCTTTTTGGAATGAAATTTGTTTCCCATTATTAGTTTGAAAGTCTAGTTATTTTTACTTTGTTTGGACTCATTCAGAGGGAAGGAAATTCTTGTAATCTTATTTCTGACCTAATTGTCTTGCTTTTTTATTTTTACTTTCCTATGATCCTTGATTCTTCTGCCTTCAAAGAATACCCAGCCTGCAACTTAAATAACAAAGAGGTCCTCCTTATCCCACTGTAGTCTAAATGCAGGTAGTTCATAGGTGGCAGTTCTGCTTTTTCTTTCTTTTAAACAAACATGTCCACTGGTGGGGTAGATAATTTATTAGCTGTGTGAAATCAGTTTTACGTTATATGTCACACATATCCAGGTAAATGAAAAAGCTTAAAAAACAACAAAAAAGAAAACATAGGAGTTCCCGTTGTGGTTCATCAGTGACGAACCTGACTAGTATCCATGAGGATGCAGGCTTGATCTTTGGCCTCACTCAGTGAATTGAGGATCCGGTGTTGTGGTGAGCTGTGGTGTAGGTTGCAGATGTGGCTCTGCTATGTTGCTGTGGCTGTGGTGTAGGCTGGCATCTGCAGCTCCAATTCAGCTCCTAGGCTGGGAACTTCCATATGCTGCAGGTGCGGCCCTAAAAACAAAACAAAACAAAATAAAAAAAGCAAATGCCTTGTATTAATAATAAAGGAAAGACAGAAATAAATATATAGCCATCGGGTAGGAGAGGGCCTTTTAAGTTTAAAAAAAAGGGAAAAAATCACAAAGGAAAAGGTAACTTTACATGATTTTAGTTTGAAGTTCTTTATATGTTAAATAAATTTAAAAGACAGACTAGGACAATTAGATTTGATAAAATTACGTCCTTAATATTTTAAAAGGTCATACAAACTTACTTTTTGAAATCCCACTGTGACACCAGTAGGTAAATGAGTGAAGGACATAATTAATTCACAATAGACGAAATATGGTTAACATATGAAAACCATTTAATATTTCTAGTAATTTAAGAAATACAAATGATGCCAAGATGTCTGTTTTCATTCATCATATTTATTAAATATCGTTCCTGTTGAGAGCATAATTTAGAACAGCTCTTTGAAATAAACCCTTTGATACAGTTATCCTAAACAACCCAATTGAAAGAAACGTATGAAGGACATGAAGAGAAAATTTATAGAAGAGGAAAGCTAAATGACTAATAATTATAAGAAAAGGTTTCAACCTCAGCAGTAATTTGGAAAATGCAAATTAAAATAACAGTGATGACAAAGAGAATAGACGTGTGGTTGCCAGGGGGAAGGTGGGTGAAGGAGGGATGGACTGGAAGTTTGGGATCAGCAGATGCGAACTGTTATATATAGATTGACTAAACCATAAGGTCCTACTGTATAGCACAGGAAGCCATATTAAGTATCCTGTGATCAGCTATAATGGAAAAGAATGTGACAAAGAATATATATGTTGCATTTGCTATACAGTATAAATTAACACAACGTTGTAAATCAACTTGAGTAAAATAAATTTTTAAAAAATTACAATGATGAGATTTCATTACAGTCCTTTTATGCTTGCAGAAACTAGAAATTCTGATAATACAGTGCATTGGTTAAGACTGTATAGAACAATAAGAATTCTTGTAGACTGGTTGGAAAATGACATAGGAGTTCCCGTTGTGGCTCAGTGATAATGAACCTGACTAGGATCTATGAGGATATGGGTTCGATCCCTGGCCTTGCTCAGTGGGTTAAGGATCTGGTGTTGCCATGAGCTGTGGTGTAGCTTGCAGGCGCAGCTCGGATCGCACGTTTTTGTGGCTGTGGCATAGGTTGGCAACTGTAGCTCCGATTCAACCCCTAGGCTGGGATTCAACTTCTATATGCCGTGTCCCTAAAAAAGACAGAAAAAAAAAAGGAAAATGATATGGTGGTATCTAAAAGTTTAGGGTTTGTATATGCTATCTATTTCTTAGCAGTTTCATTTCTAAGTGTATACCTCAAGGAAACCCTTGCATTATCTGAAAGACATATGTATGTACAGGAATGTTCATAGAGCTATTTTAAAAAATAGTAAAGCTTTGGAAAAGAGTACGAAGAAGATGGTAAAGCGATGTAATGAATTAACATTTGGCAGAATAGCACAGCTGTGCACAATAGCTAGATATACCTCACAACTTAATATTAAGCCAAAGAAGCAAGGTAAAAATATGCCTTATATTTAACAAATATATAACAAATGTATGTTAGCATACATTTGTCAGAACTTATTAAACTCTACACTTAAGACCTATGAATTTCCTATCTATAAATTATAATAAAAATCATACAGTATAATTCCTATTTATATCAAGTTCCAAAAAAGACAATACGTATATTTTTTAATGGATATATACATATGTGGTAAAAGTATAAACAGATGCATCATTATTAAATAAACATCCAACCCCTGAAAGGAAGGGTGGGGAACAGAGTAATGTGCACATCAATGGAAAATTTTTTAAGTATCTGAGGCAAGTTTAGCAAAATTTATTAAAGTTGGGCCATAGGTAGAAATTTTGAGTGTATTTTGTGTGTTTGAAACATTTTATAATGTTTATGGAATTTTTTAAGAACAGTTTGAGATACGGTCTACACACCGTATATAATTTACAGTCTACAAACCATATACAAGTGAATAATTCGGAAGTTTTCAGTGTATTGATACAGTGGTACTGCTGCATCCAGTGCTGCAGGGCAACGGGAGATCCTGAAAGAGGAACGGTGCAGCATAACAAAACACACAGAACTCTTTTACATCTAGAAATTGGGGGACCAGGAGGCACTCTGTTCTGCAGAACAAAGACACCTAGGCTTTAGCACACATGACTTTTATTAGGGAAGGTGACATAGGTTAATGAGCAAAATCCATTGCAGGCAGTGATAAAGCTATCTCTTAGTGGCTGTGCTTTTGCACGAGCGCCAAATTTGTTTTCTGCAGAGTTGTGCAGTCCAGTAGTTTCCAACATTGTACACAGTCAGTTTTAGAACATTTTCATCACCGTGAAAAGAAACATCATACTCAGTAGTAGTCATTCCCCCTTCCCTCCTAATCTCCACAGCCCTAGGCAACTACCAGTCTACTTTCTGTTTCTGTGGATTTGCATATTCCATATAAATGAAATCATGTAATATGTGGTCTTTTTTCACTTAGCATGTCTTCAAGATTCACCCATGTTTTAGCACATATCAGTACTTTATTTTCTTTTATTGACAATATCCTATTGTATGGATAATACCATATTTTCTTTATCATCAGCTGATCGGCATTTGATTTTTTTCCATTTTTTGGTTATTAAGAATAAGGCTGCTGGAGTTCCTATTGTGGCTCAGTGGGTTAAGGACCTGATATCTCTCTGAGGATGCAGTTTCGATCTGCTTCACTCAATGAGTTAAGGATCTGATGCTGCTGTAAGCTGTGGCATAGGTCTCAGATGCAGTTTGGATCTGGTGTTGCCATGGCTGTGGGGTAGGTTGCAGCTGCAGCTCTGATTTACCCTCTAGCTTGGGAATTTCCATGTGCCACAGGTGAGACCATAAAAAGAAAAAAAAAATAAGGCTACTGTGTACATTTCATGTACAAGTTTTTGTTTGGACCTTTTTTTTTTTTTTTTTTTTGTCTTTTTAAGGCTGCACCTGTGGCATATGGAGGTTCCCAGGCTAGGGGTCTAATTGGAGCTGTAGCTGCCGGCCTACACCACAGCAAGGTGGGATCTGAGCTGTGTCTGCCGCCTACACCACAGCTCACAGCAACGCTGGATCCTTAACCCACTGAGTGAGGCCAGGGATCGAACCCACAATCTCATGGTTCCTAGTTGGATTCATTAACCACTGAGGTACGACGGGAACTTCTGTTTGGACATGTTTTTATTTCTCTTGATATCTACCTCAGAGAGAATTGTTGAGCCATCTGTTAACTCTGTTTAACCTTTTGAGGAACTGTCAGACCTCCACAAGGCAGCTGCACCCTTTTACATTCCCACCAGCAATGTTTTGTATGTGAAATTTTAAATTAAATATTTCTTCAATTCTTTATCCAATTAGATAGATGTGTTTTGAGTACATGGCCAACATATGTGAGGCACTATATTATGTACCTCACTATTGAGCAAACTATTATAAGCAGTATGTGACATTCATATATGCAGTAACTTCATACAGTGTAAGTGTCATATAAACAAAGTGCTGTGCAACAGGAGGGAGTGCTTAATCCGGAGTATACAGAACTTGGAAAACTGCTCTGAGAAATTGATCTTGACTGTTTCAAATCACCTTTTGCATTAAGAATTTTTAATGACATGGACAAATACTTATTTGTAGGTAAAAAAAAATTATCACAAATTGTATATATAGTATAATCTCAACTACATTATAAAAGTATAGAAGGTAGGACACATACTAAATTATTAATGATAGTTATAAATGGAATTATAGCTGACTTTTTCTTCTGTAACCTTCACATTTGTACCAAAAGCGTTATAATACTCTTGTATTTGGAAAAAAGTATTGAAAATAATAAAAATTAAATTATCAGGAAGTAAAGTCCTTTGCTTCTTATCAAAGACAAATTCTTATCTGTGGTTAAAGAAAAAAAAGTGTGATACTTTACAATAACCTGGTTTCTTTTTTTCTCCCCCACCCCGGTTTCTTTTTTTTTAAGTTTCATGCAGAAATTTATTTTGACCATGACTTACAAAGTTATGTCCTTGTGGATCAAGGCAGTCAAAATGGTACAGTTGTTAATGGAAAACAGATTCTTCAGGTGAGTGGGTTAATTAAATACTTGTACATTATTTTAAAAAACTGAGCGTAAAAATTTTTATCCTTTAGGGCCGTAGGCACTATACATAAGATTTAGTTCAGGAGTTCCAATTGTTGCTCTGCGGGTTAAGAACCCGACTAGTATTCATGAGGGTGTGGGTTCAATCCCTGGCCTTGCTCAGTTGGGTTAAGAATCTGGCATTGCTGCAAGCTGTGGTGTAGGTCGCAGTCGTGGCTTGGATGTGGTGGGGCTGTGGCTAGCAGATGTAGCTCCAGTTCAGCCCCAGCCTGGAAACTTCCATGTGCTCCAGGTGCAATGCTAAAAAGAAAAAGAAAAAAAAAAGCTATTCAAAGTAAATGTTCTTATAGAAACTTTAGAGGCCATCCTTTTTATGTGTTTTTTATTTAAGTTTTAGTAGAAATGTTAAACTGGAAACTCCTTCAAGACAGGGGCTGTGTCTCTCCAGTTAACTCTTCTATCCCCAACATGTAGCAAAGTGCCTAGCACATAATAAGATAATGTATGGAAAGAAGAGAGGTATTATTCTTTGTCCCTAAGAATCAAAAATGAAATAGAACTGTATTATTAAGAGAAGAGGGAAGGGGGAAATAGGATGCACTTATCTCATTAACACTTCATGTTTTGACTGTAATGATTATTCTTTTGGTAATAGATTGACGTTTGGGTTAGTTATTTCTCTGATAGAATTGGGCCTGGATATAGGGAAATTAGTGGATTTTGATAATATAAAAATTAGAAGTTGCTCAGTTCAGCTGTCTTCTCCACTAGTAGGATATTATGTATCATCCTCAAGTTGTGGAAATGTGTATATGTGCACATATGTCTGTCTGTATTATTGAGAACCATCTCAAATATTTTTTGATATAATCAGACATTGCTTACAGTGGACATAAAATAAAATAATCATATGTATCTCTTTTTCATTTCTGTTTTGTAATTTTTTTCCCCTTAAGCCCAAAACCAAATGTGACCCTTATGTACTTGAGCATGGAGATGAAGTGAAAATTGGAGAGACTGTGTTGTCCTTTCACATTCACCCTGGCAGTGACACCTGTGATGGCTGTGAGCCTGGGCAGGTTAGAGCTCACCTTCGCCTTGATAAAAAGGACGAACCTTTTGGTATGCGAAACATATTATTTATGTGGGCATGATGACTTTTCTCTTTAATTCAATAGAGTGTTCTCTTTAATTCAAAAAAGTGTCAGTTAGCTACCAGCTTCATATCTAATTGATGATACTCATTGAGATACATATGTTTGGGTGAATATTATAAAATGAGACTAGGAAATAACATGTATTTGAAATTTGAGACCTAGCATAGTAGATTATGCTTCTAGTTGATTTTTCTATGTGATAATTTAGCTGTACTGTAGCAGCATTAGGTTACTTTCTGACTAGGAGTGATAATTAATAGCTCTGTTTTCGCTAACCCAGTTTATAGGCTTTTGAAGTAGCACTGCAGTAGCAGCTGAATGTCCTTCACAGGAGCAGTTGTGACATAATTAAATAAAGATTGGTTTCCCTTTAACATCTATTTATTGATAAGGAAAAGTCATCCACAGTCAAACTGTTATAAAATAGTAACATAGAAAATAATAGGTCAAGATATTAAGGATTATTTGTTGATATGTTTGCTTTCCTGCTTACAGTTTGCTGATATATTATCTGTGTAAATACTATTTTTGATAGTAAATAATATTGTAAAAGGTTGTTATCTTGTTTAAAACCAGCTCATCTAAGGCTTGGAATATTGAAAGAGATACTTTCAACTAGTAAAAAGTAGTTCTTTTCACATCCTTTTTTTCCCTAAATGCCACTTAAACATGTTCATTGTTTTTTTTTTGTTTTTTGATTTTACATTATGAAAATGATTATAGTACATTACACAATAGCATGAATCTTGGGTTCTGGGTTTTTTCTTTCGCACAAATTTATGTTCCTTTAGAAAATTAAAAATAAATACTTCTGCATCTTGGATTATATTATAATAATCATACTGAAAAATTAGGATGCTTACTGTTTCTTTCAATATCTAAATTTTAACATTCCTATAATCTTTGGGTTTTAGTTTACTTTCCAAGTAGATTTAATTACCAAAATACTGAAAGGACATTATCACACCCACCATCCTTTTATATTGATTTATTTGAAGTTCACTGTTAGTTTTTCATTGTTAAGTAGACAGTATTGTATCAAATTTAGTTTGTTTTCTTTTTAAACCAACTCAGTTTTTCCTTTTAGTTGGTCCAGCGCTAAGTAAGGAGGAAAAAGAGTTGGAAAGGAGAAAAGAATTAAAGAAAATACGAGTAAAATATGGTTTGCAGGTAAGTTTTACAAGTTTTAAACTGTGCATCTAGTTTTTTATAAAACTGTCATTATATAAGCATAGTCCATTTTATATATAAAAAGAGCACTATTTAGAATGATTATTTTGAGATTTATGTAATTCCTGTTAGTTTACTATTTATCTCAACAGCTATTGGGATTGGAGTAAAAAGTGATGATAATACCCTATATTTGAATAGCTTTTTCTGGTTTTTAAAAAACCTGCATCAAAATGGTACCATTGAACATAGTTGAAGGACTAATACTGATTTCAAGACTTATTATAAACTGCAGTAATAAAGCCAGTGGTATAGTGTTTGCAAAAAGAGAACGAAGATATAGATGGCACAGAATGAGTGCAGAAGTTAAATGAACATGTTTATTGTATTAATTGTGATGGCTTCATAGTTGTTATACAAATCTCAAAAGTACCTAACTATACACTGTGTAATTTATTGTATGTTAATTATACCTCAATAAGACAGCTTAAAAAATTACCATTTAATCCTGTAAGTAGACTAAGAAAGTAATTAATATTGCCAGTTTGCACTGGAGAAACTAAAGTTAAGGGTCACCCAGCGACTAAATGACAGAACTAGATACAGAACCAAGATCTTAAGTGTATTTGTCTAGTGCGTTTTACACTTTATGAAGATGTCAGAAAAGATGCTGCCAAAATAGCATGTTATTCCACAAATTGTATTTTTGGTGTTACTGTTGTACTAAGGGAGAAAAATCATAACAAAAAATGTCAAGAGGTTAATTTGGGAGGAAAATAGAGGATATATAAGGAGAGAATAAAATGTTTTCTCAAAAATTTTAACTCAATTTCTCTATTTTTTCTGGAGTGAGGGGGAATACCCATTGGGGTTGGTGGTTCTGTTTTTTCTTTTTTTTTTTTTTTCGTATTTTTAGTGCCTTAACCACGGCATATGGAGGTTCCCAGGCTAGGGATTGATTTGGAGCAACCACTGCCTTCCTGCACTACAGCCATAGCAAGATGAGATCCTAGCCATTGCATTAGTGACCTACACTGGATCCTTAACCTACTGAGCAAGCCCAGGGATCAGACTTGTGTCCTCATGGATATGTTGGGTTTGTTACTGCTGAGCCACAACAGGAACTCACTCCTCTGTTTTGAAAGCAAAATTAAGTAAAAATTTCTGTGGTACTTTCCTTGTATTGCTGTAGCAGTCCCTTGCATCTTTTTGGATGAATGTTGTACTTTTAAATGTAGAGATTAGCAGGTAATGGAGTTCCCTTGTGGCACAGTGAGTTAAGGATCTGGCATTGTTACTGTGGTGCAGGTTTGATCCCTGGCCTAGGAACTTCTACGTGCTGTGGGCGTGGCCAAAAAAAATTGACAAGTAATAACAAAGGGAAGAAAATCCTTCTTTGAAGCCCCAAGCTGAATTGCTTACTTTTTTGTGCCAATGCCATACCTTGTGTATACCTTTGTTGTTGAACAAGTCGTACTGTAACATGCTACAGATTGTATGCATTTCAGGATTATTAATTTCTTTGCGTCCTGTCACCCAGCATTGAGCCTAACTCAGTAAATATTTGTTGAGTTACTGGGTAACTATATAGTGAAACTGTATAGAAGCAAAAAACTATTATTGCCGAAGTAAAGAAGTATTTGCTTTTTATCCATTTCTAAAAGACTTTCTACATTTTTCCCTTCTAAGGAACTGTATCAAAATATTTTAGACCCTTTGGAACTTTCAGTTCCTTAGAGAAAAGGAGAAATAGATTTTTTTCCAACCCCAGGGGCTCTCTGTATTTCTTTGAATTCTGATAGTTCATATGAGAAAGTGAGTATACAGCATTAATTCAAAATTACTACATTTTCACTATGTTATTTTCCTTTGATTACATATAGCAATTAATATATGATTTTTATTTTTTCTATATATAATTTATATTGTAGCACAACTTGATAGATTTTAAAGACAATAAAATAAAAATATTCAATACCATAATTGTTTTAATTTACATAATGTCTTAATTTATATTGTTTCTTGTTTGAGACACATTGAACCATATATTTGCTTAAGCAAGGTAAATATGTAGGCATATTTTTATTTTATCAGTTTTGATTTTCTCAATAAATATTTCATGTTTATAAAGAATACAGACTACGAAGATGAAAAGGCATTGAAGAATCCAAAATATAAAGACAGAGCTGGAAAACGTAGGGAGCAGATTGGAAGTGAAGGAACTTTCCAAAGAGATGATGCTCCTGCATCTGTTCATTCGTAAGTATTAATTTTAATTGCTTGAAACAGTCTTTGCACTATAGTCACTTTCATAGGGTCATTGATTTGTAGGGCTATATAGTCTGATAGGTAGCCTTTAAAGGAATAGTTTAAAACAAGGTGGGAGCTCTGCATATGTTTACATTTTCCTCTTACTGTTCTGTCATTCCCTAGAAAATTACTGATCATGTATGTATGTATACATACATAGTTATCAAATACAGACTTAAGCACATACATATATGCATAGCTAGCATTCCAGCCACCCAATTGAGTGAGCATGCTTTGATATACTATAATAGAAGGCTGGGCTAATGAGAAATTGGTATGAACTGGTATTTTCAATAGTTATTTCAATACTCAGCTACTTTTGTCCTTGATCTTAAAATGCTTTTGTAATTATTTATTTTCTTTCAATTCGGTTCTTTTCTTTTGCGGTCTTTTTAAGGGCACACCCTCAACATGGAAGTCCCAGGCTAGGGGTCAAATGGAAGTTGTAGCTGCCAGCCTACACCACAGCCACAGCAACGCAGGATCCAAGCCTCATCTGCAACCTACATGGCAACGCCGGATCTTTAACCCACTGAGCGAGGCCAGGGATCAAACCCACATCCTCGTGGATTCTTTTTGGATTCATTACTGCTGAGCCACAATGGGAACTCCAGCAAATATTTTTTAAGGTTTAATACTTTTGAAGTAATTGCTGGATAATATAAAGATTGCATTACAGTTAAATTAGAAGACAAAAAATGAAAGACGTTGGTCTGACATTGCTTGGTTTATTGTTATTGAGGAGCTAATTTACATATTTTGGAGAACTGAGAAGACACTTTATAGAACATAAATATAAAATACACTTAAACTAGCAGACCATAAAATCATTAAACAAAATGCAAATACTTAATAAGTTTGTTTATTTATTTTTTGTCTTGTGTCCTTTTTTAGAGTCACACTGGTGGCATATGGAGGTTCCCAGGCTAGAGGTCTAATCGGAGCTGTAGCTCCCAGCCTGCACCAGAGCCGCAGCAATGCCAGATCTGAGCCGCGTCGGCGACCTACACTACAGCTCAGGGCAACTCCGGATCATTAACCCACTGAGCAATGCCAGGGATCGAACCCGCAACCTCATGGTTCCTAGTCGGATTCGTTAACCACTGCGTCACGATGGGAACTCCGAGAAGTTTAGTTTTTTTGAACTAGTTTTTGATGTTAAATTCACAAATGTAAATATCATTATCCATGATATACCATATGATTAACACATTGCAGAATACATGTCTTAGTCAAGAAATAGAAAATTATCAGTCACCCCAGAAACCTACCCTCCTAGTACCCTCCTAACTACTGTTCCTCTTTTGTTCCCAAAGGTAATCATTCTGCTGACTTCTAACAACATTAGATTAATTATACTTATTGTTAAATTTTAAATGAATGGAGTAATTTCGTATTTATTTTTTGTCTATTCTTTTTTCCAGTGTTACTTTGTTAGGTGCATTTTATTTTTATCACTGTATATTATTCTTTTATGAATATATCACACTTTATCCACTTAACCATTGATGGACGTCTAGATTATTTCTGATCTGTGGTTATGTTAGATTTGCTGCAAAAACATTGCTGTCCATGTCTTTTGGGTGCACCATGTACATGCTTTTCTGTTAAGTAGTATGTATGTATGAGTAAAATTTGTGTATCTTTGACTTTATTAGGTAATGCCAAATAGTTTTCTAACGGTGCAGCAGGTATTTTTAACTCATTAATTTATTACAAATGTGACTTAAATGTTTTTTTAGAAATCAACTATTATCTTAATTTTCTTTAAAGTGAAATTACTGATAGCAACAAAGGTCGGAAGATGTTGGAGAAGATGGGTTGGAAAAAAGGAGAGGGCCTAGGGAAGGATGGTGGAGGAATGAAAACTCCGGTAAGACTTCTTCCTTTTATTCTTTATCCTTATAACAGAATACTGTATGCCAGGTGTTGCCTTAAGTGCTAGGAGTATGGTAGATAAAAGAGACATGATTGCTGCTTTTGTGGCAATCACAGTTACCAAATATGTGTTTATATGACTTCTTTTGTTTTTAATGTTTTTAGGAAGCCTTCATCAGACAAGGAAAGTAAATGTTATTTCCTGAGCCAGAGGTTCTTCTGTGTCTTTTAATTATTTTTATTGACTTTTTTGCAATGGCAGGTACTAAACACGCAGAAACAATCACGGTGTTACTTTACAAACAGGCAGATTCCATACTAGCTGGAGAATCTGTTTTAAGTTGATTCAGAGCATGTAACAAGCAATGGAGAGAATCATGTCTGGAAAAGAATACAGTGATTTAATTCTGCAGTCCCATGATTCATCAAAGGTTCAGATTCTCTCAAAAAACTTAACAGAGTGGTAATAGGACTAAAGAACTTTATTGATTATTACTTGGCACCTAAAGAAATAATGGATGCTTCAATGAGTTTAATGTCAATTTTCTACTTTCATTGAGGTACAGTGGGAAGAAAATGGGTTTTGTAGTCAGGTTGGACTGTGTGCTCTATCACCAACTGTGTGACTGAGGGCAAATTTGGACTTCAGTTTTCATAGTAAAAATGGGGATAATGAGAACTTTTTCAAGGATGTCTGAAAATAAAGCCCCTAGGATGGTGCCTGACATACATTAGGCACTCAGTAACTGGTACCCTATAATAGTTCTCAAAATAATGAGAAGTCTTCCTCTCCTTATATGAAAATAAACAACCAGGTTCTGTCTTTATGACTCTTAATGTTTAACCTACCTGTTCACTTGCTTAGGTGAGGCTAGGACAGAAGGTTTAAATACTTTCATTGCCTTTACTTCTGGTAAGAGTGGATGACAGATTGACCCTGCAGCATCTCAATGAAATTTGGTGATTGCTATTTAAGGATCATTCTACTTTCTATAAAGTCAACTGAACTTAGGATAAACAAGATAATATAGAAAATTGAGTTAAAAGTTCCATGCATAATCTTGTATTATTGTATGTATGGGTTGCATTTGACAGTTTTCTCTTATGCATCAATCTTTTCTAATTCAAAGAATTACAGTTAAAGTACCAAGTTGGATAGAGCAGATTTCAGTGTGCTTAGATGGTACAATAAGTTCTCTGCTAAATTTTTGGTAACAGATCCAGCTTCAACTTCGGCGAACACACGCGGGCTTGGGGACAGGCAAACCATCCTCAATTGAAGATGTTCACCTTCTCCAAAACAAGAACAAAAAGAACTGGGAGAAAGCACGAGAGAGGTTTGCTGAAAACTTCCCAGAAACTAAATCTCAAAAAGATGTATCAGGGACTGTGCCTTGGGTCAAAGGGACTGTAGAATGAAGGTCAGTTGTAGGATGCAGTTAAGCTTTTTTATAGAGTTTGGGAACTCGTTTTATTGCAGAAATGTTTCCTCCATAAGAGTCAGTTGCATGAGGGAACTGTGTCACAGTGTACCCCCTCATGATTCAGAAATGTGTAATAAAGTGTGGTTTGCAGCTTTTTTAAAAAACGTTTTCAAAAACTAATAAATAGTTACTGAATCAAGTTATGCTGTGAATGGACTAAAGTTCTCAGAGCACGGATGAGCATATTAAATTGTCCTGTTTTATTTTGTCATTTGCAGTACCCACACAAGCAACTAGCCATATAAGCAAAATTCATGTAACCACTAACTAATGACTTAAATGTACATTTTTCCTCTTCTCCTTGTATTCATTATTGTAAGATGCATAACAAAAGAAACATCAAAAGTTTATAAAAACAGTTCTAACTATATGCATCCTTGTTTATGCCCTTTAGAGTAGAAAATGCTGGGAAAACATGGGTAGTGATGTCTAAATTTTATTATTTTTGAGGTAACCTAAGTGATGTTGGAGAACTAATGAACAGGTGAAGTAGAAAATTAGTCTTTTTCATTGTTTTCTTCTATGAAGAATCTGTTAATTTGTACTATAAAGCATTTGCATTTGGTTTGTTTCATAGCTGAAATATTTAGATATGAACAATTGAGTACAGTATTGAAATATTTGATGTGCTAGCATTTGTAGTTTTGATAAATCCTGTTGCTGGCAACGAAGTTGTGCCAGAGAAATCTGATTTCTACTGCAAAAGGATTACCTAGCCAAGGCCTCAAACTCAAGATTTAATTAAAAATGTCTTCGAATGCAATAAAAACCTTACAACATCAAAAAGTGATTCATTGAACCAGAATTTAAACAGACTGGTCTGCTTTGAACTTATGACCAGCCAGAATTTTCCTCTTGAAATTGGCAACCCAATAATGAAAGCATAAGCGTAGATTTTTGGAGACTGCAGTGCAGCCTTCTGAGTGCAGGTGTCACTGCTCTTCCAGTTATTACTGTTTCTATTCAACTTTTCTCTCAGCTTTTTGCTGGGAAATCAGTATTGGAACTGATCTTTTCTCACCAGTGAATATAAACTCTAGCTCCTTCATCTACTATAAAGGAATATCTTTAGGATATAGAAATAGGAAAGGAAAATTCTGGGAAAAAATAAAAATAGTGAAGATAATTCAGAAAGAAAGGCTGCTTGTTGGAATTTCTAGTCTAAATGGTACAGGGTCCTTAGGAAGAAAGAGGGGTTTGGAGAGAAAAATAAATGTGTTACTAAAGGTGAGATAGATGACCAAACAGTGGTTAAGGCACTGTAGGCCTAAGATGGGATAATTGAAGTCCTTAACTCCAGATCTGGATTAAGTATTTTTCTGTATCCTTCCTGGCCATCTGTATATCCTGACCCATAAATAGGCACATTAGACTTGGAAGCAGTAGGAGTGTCCTGCGTTATTTTCTCTAAAGCAGAAAAAATTACTCATCTAAATGTGATTCTGGTACTGGTACCCTGTAGATAGGTGACAGTATAGGACCCTCAGAGTAGACTTGCTTCTGGTAGAGCTCACTCATTGGATTAGTATACAACTGTCTGTATAGTAATTCTCATTTTTATTATTAGATCGTGGGAAACTTTTTCATTGTTTTCTTTTGTTAAGAAAATGGAAACTTGAAAATGGTGATAAAAATTGAAATATATGTGATATTTACATTATTAAAACCCTTGGCAGATCTAAAGTCTCAGGGCTATACTATATACTGGTTAAAGCACTGAATAATGTCTGGTTCTCTTTCTACCTGTGAAATGAGAATAATGTTTATCTCATATGTTTGTCTTGAATAGAAAATGAGACAATGTATATAAAAACACTTTGTTAACTATAAAAGTAGTACAAGTGTGAGCTTCTCTTTGTTTAGAAGCGTAAATATGGATTATGTACAATTTGAATTACACTTAAATTTGTTTTGTGTCTAATATTTTAAATTATAATTTATTCACATAGTATATACACTTATTAATTTAATAGCCTTTATGGGTTTTTTTGTCGGTTTTTTAAAAATTTTTTTTTAGGGCAGGCACATTTGCAGCACATGAAAGTTCTCAGCCTAGGGGTTCAAATCAGAGCTGCATCTGCCAGCCACAGCCATGGCAATGCCAGATCCAAGCTGCATCTGCAACCTACACTGCAGCTCATGGAAACACCAGATCCTTAACCCACTGAGGGAGGCCAGGAATGGAACCCACATCCTCGTGGATACTAACTGGGTTCCTCACCTGCTGAGCCACAATGGGAACTCCATTTATGTTTGTTTGTTTTTTTTTTAAGTGGAGCTACAAGTTGCTAAAGTTGAGAAATCTAACATCATGTATCTTAACCAAGACATGAGAAGCTGGGAAATTTTCAGAACAGAAGAAATCATCACCATTATAGTAAAATAACAGAAATTATTTTCTAGAATTAGTTAGGAAACACTTTCTCAAAAAGGTTTTTTTTTTCCTGCTTTAAATTTTACTTCTGGAGTTCCCTTCGTGGCTCAGTGGTTAACGAATCCGACTAAGAACCATGAGGTTGCGGGTTCGATCCCTGGCCTTGCTCAGTGGGTTCAGGATCCGGCGTTGACATGAGCTGTGGTGTAGGTCGCAGACGTGGCTCGGATCCCGTGTTGCTGTGGCTGTGGCGAAGGCCAGCAGCTACAGCTCCTGTTGGACCCCTAGCCTGGGAACCTCCATATGCCGCGGGTGCGGCTCTACATAAAGGCAAAAAGACCAAAAAAAAAAATTTTTTTACTTCTGATGCTTCACTTATTCTATTTGTGAAATTATAAGAAGTTTTGGTTCACCTGATTCAGACACCCTCCTACTTTTCATGTAAAAGATTATTCCTTAATTTGGCACATTTTCAAAGAGCAGGCAAGAGAAGATAGAAATTACCCACAAGGGAAGCAAGAGGTGTCAGAG
Organism: Catagonus wagneri; assembly: GCA_004024745.2. Taxonomy (NCBI): domain Eukaryota; kingdom Metazoa; phylum Chordata; class Mammalia; order Artiodactyla; family Tayassuidae; genus Catagonus; species Catagonus wagneri. Next base: position 1,618,868 of record PVHT020004020.1, read on the forward strand.
ATTGTGTACAGAGGCCGTCGTATCAAAGTGGTGAGACAGTGGTGTGTTTAGTTGGGATCCGGAAGGCATTTCTGGACCCAGCACCTAAGAGTGTCCTTAGGAACAACTGCAAGTGTTTTCCCCATTGTGTTGTTCTAAGTGTGCTTCTTATTTTCTTATTTTTGTAGGGTATTACTTATATCTCTGCCTTGAATCTTTGATCTAAAACATTTCATTTTACTTTTTCAGGCTTTAAAGTGGAAATACATTTGGATTTTTTAAAATGATCAGTGTTTATGTGTGTGTGTGTGTATCAGGGCTCAGGCTTTCTCTTTGCTTTTATGCTTTACTATTCTTAGTGCTGGCTTATAGCCTTGTGGTTGCAAAACGACTTTTGTAACTCTGGTCATCATATTCACATCCAAAGCAGGAAGAAGGGGAGAGAGAGCAGCATTCACTCTGTTCTCTTTTATCAGGAAAGCAAACGCTAACTCAGAAACTCTGAAAACAGACTTCTCCTCAGGGTCATTAGTCAGAACCTGGTAACAGGACTGTCAGTAGCGGCAAGGGAGGTTGAAAAGATGGGCAACAGGATGGTCTTGGTTGGCCTAAGCCAATTGTGACCCATCACTTAGGGCTGAGCATGTTGCTGTTGGAACAAAAACCAGGGTTCAGTGAGCAAGGCAGAAGGGGCACAGTGGCTATTGAATGGGCAGGCAACTGTCTTCCAGATAACCCAGCTGTCCGTCAGTGAGGGCTGGGAGCTGGTTAAATTGTGAAGCAGTCCTACTGTGTAATACTTTGTAGTCATTCAGATGAGTAAGGTAGAACTGTGTACATGGTAGAGAAGAATATTCTTAATACATTGCTGATTGAAAACAGCTTGTAGAAAAGTATGTATAGCATGATCCCATTTAAGAGACTATGTAAAGGCACATATCAAGTTGTTAATATTAATTACCTAAGGAGTGAGCAGACTTTTACTTTTCATTATTTCTGTATTTGAACTTTAACACGTGTGAAACTGTGCAGTTAACTATGTGTATTCATACGCGTTTATAACACGAGGAAGTGGAGAGGCCTTCAGGGCTCAACCCCAGGGATTTTCCCTCACACTCGTATGTCCGGTTTCATTTACCCACTATACTCCCATGGCTTTCAGGTTGTCTTAGCCAGGATGCATATCCAACTCAAAGTCATCCTAAGTGTAGCTTTTCCTAGAGTGAACCCAGAGTCTTCTCCAAACCCAGTTTGTTCCAGTTCATTCTCTCGGCTGGCAGCACCATCTTCCCAGTCATGCAAGCCAGAACCTAGAAGTCAGGCTTTATTTCACGACCACCATCTATGTGTCTCCTCATCCCCCTAGTTTCCAATATATTAGATCAATTCACTATCGTTACTCACCTGGCTCATCCTACTAACTTCCTAACTGGTTTCCCTGCAGTCACTTACTTCTTCGCTCCAGCCCATCCTGCAGTTCATCCTCCACACTGCAGACATAGTGTCTTCACAATTCCTATTTCATCATCTCCTGTTTGCATCCTCCCATGGCTTCCTATTACTCTAAGGATAGAAAACAGAATTCTAGCCTGTAAGACCCCACCTGGTCTAGCCACTGCCAGCTTTTCCAGTCCTGTCTTGTATTGCCCTCCCAGTCACCCTTGGGGCTCCAGCACACTGGTTGGTCTCTCTTTTTTTTTTTTTTTCCAGTTCTTAAAACATGCCATGGCCTCTCTCATCCCAGGGCAGCCTGTATTGTTATGTCTTTCTCTACCCTCTTACCTAGTTAATGCTGACAGATTCCTTTTTTTTTTTTCTGTCTTTTTAGGGCCGTACCTGTGGCATATGGAGTTCCCAGGCTAGGGGTCTGATCGGAGTTGTTGCTGCCGGCCTGTGCCAGAGCCACAGTGCTAGATCCGAGCTGTGTCTGCAACCTACACCACAGCTCATGGCAATGCTGGATTGTCAACCCACCGAACGATGCCAGGGATCGGACCCCGCAACCCCATGGTTCCTAGTCAGATTTGTTTCCACTGCACCACAACAGGAACTTCAATGCTGACAGATTCTTTAGATCTCTGCTGATTGGCTCTTCTTCAGGGATGTCTTCCTTGTATCCTGAGACTAGGCCTTTGGTACATGTTCTTGAAGATCCGTATTTGTTTCATTTAGACTACTTACTTTGGTTCACAGTTAAATATTAATTAGTATGATTCATGTAATATTTGTCTAGATTCTTAAATACCATGTAAGTAGGATTTTTTTCTTTTTTTTTTTCTCACAAGTGCATTCCTGGTACCCAGTAGCATACATACACTTACAGGCAGAGAAGTAGAAGAGCAGTATGGGTTTGGGGAACTGCTAGTGGCTTGATACGGGTGGAGTTTTATGTGACTGAGGAAACATGGGAGGAACTGAGGCTGCAAGAGGAGATAAAGCAAGGTCAAACCATTTTGACCATGATCCACTTTAAGAAATACAATTTATATCACAGCTCAGTGTGTGAATGTCTATATGTACATGTGTGACAGGTTCTGTATACCAGTACTTAGCCATTAGTTCATGTAATGCATTTTTATTTTTGTTTTCCAAATCACTGATTCCAGCCATTAAAATGATTTCATAATTCACTAATGGGAGGTGCCCTAGAAAAATACTCATCTAAAGCTTGGTTTTCAAGCTGTTTAACAGAAACTGTGGCTTGATTCTTTTCTTCCCAGTGGGATAGGTAAGAGCACTAGCTAAAGAGTCTGACCTGGATTCAGATCATAACTCCACCACTCCTGAGCTGAGTGAGTGACATGTAAAAATTTATTTAAACCTCTGTCTTAACGTCTTCATGGGGTTACTGGGAAATTTAAATGAGAAAAGGCCTGTGTGGCACTGATTACAGTGTCTAGTCTACAATAAGCCCTCAGATAGTAGCAGTTGTCACTAGAATGACATGAGCTGTCAATACCAAGGGCGCAGTTGTAGGAGTAGGATCTGAGTGGTGATGGTTATCGAAGTCAAGGAGGGTGATGGATGAAGTGAGTGGATGGGCCGGGCCGTCTTCAATCCCTGAGGTGATGTGTGGACAAGTCTGCATCAGGGGATGGGTTTCTTAATGAATATTGGAGAATGTACAGGTGACTGGTGGACAGTAGACAGTGAGGAAGGATAGAAGGTATTCTGGGTGACTCTTTGAGGTCATCCTCAAAGAATAGGTGGATTCTGCACCACTTTGGAAATGAAGCCATTGGAGAAAGTGATCGGAAGATCTTAACAGGTCACTCTGGCTCTCAGTGCCTGTGGGAGCAGGGGAGCTACAGGGAGACTTTCGAAGAAGAATTAAATTTCAGATGCTTTTACTTAAGAATCCTTCAGCAGCGTACATTCATTCAGCAGATAGCCTCAAGGCACTTAGCATAGGCCGGGCACCATTCTCGGCACTCAGATACAGCAGTAAACAAGCCGTGCAAGATGTGCTGCAGTCTTGGAGCTTACATTTATTTTTAGATAGTATTTGGTAGAAGGCAAAGGCCAAGCAGTCATACGAAAGTCTCGATAATTCCAAAAAGAGTATTAATCCAAAATAGTTTGTTTTCATTTCAGATTTTTTTCAAAAGCCAGCGTTTTGGGGGTGGAGAGGGAAGGAGCAATTTGTTGTTTTGATGTTTTCAGATCTGTCTCTAAAGCAGACCTTTTTAGGAGAATCTTGTAATCTCTGCCCTCAAAATATTTGGGGGGAGTTTTTTTTTGTGTGTGTGTGTGTGTTTTAGGACCACACCTGTAGCATATATGGAGGTTCCCAGGCTAGGGGTCGAATGGGAGCTGCAGCTGCTGGCCTATGCCCCAGCCACAGCAACTCGGGATCGGAGCTGCATCAGTGACCTATACCTCTGCTCACAACATCACCAAATCCTTAACCCACTGAGCGAGGCCAGGTATAACCCATGTCTTCATGGATACTAGTCGTGTTTGTTACCACTGAGACATGACAGGAACTCCTGCCTTCAAAATATTTTAGACATGTTTTTGAGGGTTTTGGGTAATGTAGACAACAGTAGAACTTTACTGAGACTGTAGCCCCTCATTTAATTTTGTATCTCCTCTAATTACATAATAGTAACTCTGGCTGCTCAGATACTGGGGTTTTGTGGTTCTAAGTCTGAACAATAGATCATTGAACTACCAAAAAAAAAAAAAAGGCAGCATTTATCAGGTCATTAGAAATTGGAGTTGATGGAGAACATTTAAATCAAAAAGTCTCTGGAGGATGAGGAGCAGACACACTTGGGGAAGCTAGCGTGATGGAGGCAAACAATGTCTTGTACTTCCTGAGTAAGAAGGACTTTCAGAAATTCTTCCAACAGAAAGCTGACTTCCTCATCTATGTTAAAATACCATGGTATTTCATTGCCCAAAAAGCTAGACAGGGAAAAGTTGGTGAAATATTATTAAGTATATTTAAACATGTGCCAATGTGTTACTTAGCTTCCAATTACTAGTGGACTTCAGAGGCCAGGAAGGTTGCCAGCTCATTCATCTGATCATTACTTACCTTGACCAAAGGCCCAGGAGAATATATACTGAAATAATAAAGCTTTCATTAACATTTAATGCTGTTCCTTAAAGCCTTCATTTTAATACTATGAAATCAGATTTCAGAGAATGTCATAATTAAGATTTTCATAAAGAGAAACATTTAATACTGTTTAAATATGTAATGACTCCCAGTGCTATCTGAATTCATTCACATCATAAACCCACTAAAAATGGCTTTAATCTCTACTATGACCATGCTTCCTTTACTTAACCTTAATATACAACTCTATCAAGGCCAATTTATGAATCACACACACACAAAATTATCATTGCTTTATTATAATCACACCCTATTAACCAGAAGTGTTAATCTATGGTTATGTTCACCAAACTGGGCTCTGAATAAACTGGCAGCTCTTTTCAAAAATCACCTTTTCCTAGAAAGATGAATATTTGCCAGCCTCAGAGTGTTTTAAAGAATGTGCCAGAAACTATGAGAGCTACTCTAAAAGAGGAGCTCCAGAAGTGTTTTAAGCATGGAAGCATTTTTGGAATGACTGTGTAGACCTCAAAGGTGACTACTTTGAAGGCAGACATGCTTCGATGAATAAGTTTTGATACACACACACACACACACGTAAGATTGATCAGGTTACTTTGTAGTCACAAGTCATATTCAGTTTTGACTAGATTAGCATATTTGGCAAATCTGGTATGAAATTTATGTTTTGTTAGACAAATAGTTCTATCCTGAAGGAAAGTGACTTGACAGACCTTTGTGGCCTATGTGCAGCTGCTCTCATATGGAGAACTTGATCTTTCTAAAGTCCTTTGGATTGATTTTGAGTTCCCATTTGGGTAAGTAAGAGGAAATAAAAAAAAAAAAGAGTTACTGAGTTTAAACTATGTCAGAACTTGTCTAAACAATCATTATAACAACTGTATAAGGTGTGTCTTGTCCTTATTTTACTGATGAAGAAACTGGATTTCAGAGAGGTTGAGGTGGTTGCCAGGGTGACACAGGTGGTTGGAAGCTTAGATTTAATGTTTCAACATGTTTTCTAGTCGTAACATTTGAGTACTCTCTTTATTTTGGAAAGCTTAGATTTTAATTCACCTCTAACTCCAAAGGCTCATTCAATTCCTCACACCCCTAGCCTTCCCGGTCATCCAGATCCTAGTCAGTGCACAAATTTTTAAATGTTCTCAGAACTCTGGAGGCCTCTGATTTCCCACAGAGGCGTCTTTCATACTCACCTCCTAAGTAACTTTCTCGGAAAATTCTGTGAACACTACCTGCCCTGGGCAGAGAGACTGAATAAAATACAAGAGGGAAAAATTAGGACCCCCAGCAAAGTGTTGATTCCTGGGGAAGTGAGGCTCCCCATCAGGCACATACTTTTCTCACCCCTCACCCCCAGTCCTGGGCTGGGCAGTATAATGCTGGGGAGGTAGGTAATAACTGTGCCATACCCCTCCCGAATGTATCCTAATCCCTGAAAACTCAAAAAGTTACCTGGCAGAGGGGAATTAAGGTTGCAGATAGAGATAGATTGTTGACCATTTGAACTTAAGGAGAGGGTCACTTAATTTTTTTAAAAAAGTTTTTATTTATTTATTTCTTTTAAGGGGCCACGCCTGTAGCATATGGAATTTCCCACACTAGGGGTCAGGTTGGAGCCGCAGCTGCCAGCCTACACCATAGCCACAGCAACTCCAGATTTGAGCCACATCTGTGACCTGTGCTGCAGCTCGTTGCAGTGCTGGATCCTTCATCCACTGAGCAAGGCCAGTGATTGAACCTGTATCCTCATGGATACTATCCAGGATCTTAATCCACTGAGCCCCAACTGGAACTCCAGGAGAGGGTCCTTTAAATGTGGATGAAGGAGGCAGAGTGATGAGTGATGCAGTGTTCAAAAGTCTGGTTCTTGCTGGCCTTGAGGATGGAAGGGACCACAAGTCAAAGAATCTGGGCAGCCTCTAGAAGCTGGAAAAGGCAACAAATGGACTCTCTCCCAGAGCCTCTGGAAAGGAACACAGCCCTGCCAACACTTTGAGATGTATTTCAAGACTTCTGACCTACAGAACTGTAAGATAATACATTTGTGTTGTATTAAATTTGTGGTAATTTGTTATAGCAGCAAATAGGAGACTAATACAGGCCAACCTCATTCCCTCTGGGAAAGCTGGCTTGCTTACCCTCAGCACCAGAGGTCGTGGGTGGTGAGTAGCCAACCCTGACCCAAGTGTCAGCAAGCACTCATGCCAGGATGCTGAGGTCCTGGCCGTGGTGAAGAGGTGGGTCAGAATATAGCCTGGGAGGGAGGTGTAGCTGTTTGCTTCTAGGTCTGGCCAGGATCCATGGATTGCACTCCAGCCTCCAGTCTTTTCCTTACTAGCTTTGTGGTCTTTAGCAGCCCACCTCACCGTGTGGAAGTGCAAGACCTCATTATAAAACACGGACAGTTAAACCTGTCTTGCCTGCAGGGTGTTGTGAGGACAAAAAGTATGCTATGCGAGAGCTCACTCGTTACCATTCATTACCTTTTCAGCTCTGGGTAGTGAACCTCATAGAGTGAGTACCTCAGTTCTGTAGAAGTGTGATGATATACTACTTTTATTTTTAATAATCACATGTGACTTTCAACATTTTCTTCTAAATCTACAATTAATAAGAAAATCTAAATATCAACTGATTTGCTGTAAGGTTGATGGATGTTTCCACTGTATTTTTTGTAATCGTAGCATGTTAAAAGCCAAAGGGGACCTCATCACCTCATCCATTTTCCAGCAGATTCAGGTTGTTGAAAGGTAAGAAGAACTGTTCTTTAGAAATAGAATTCCCTTATGAGCCCATGGCAACAAAACAAAAGCTCAGTTTTTATGAATCCCTTTTAAGACATTAAAGACATGGACAGCTATTTAAAGTAGAAGCTCAGCCCAGACTAAGCCAAGCCCTTCCCTTCCCCAGCCACCAAGGATGACAGCTTAGGTGCATAAAGGGCCCTAGCACTTTCTACCTTGGTTGTCATTACCCAGCGCCCCCCCCCCCCAACAAATTTCAACCTAAGTAAGTGACTGATCACTTGACACTGGCGGGAATTCGAGATTCACGCTCAGGGCATTCTGCATCCCAAATCCAGCCATCTGCCTCGCCACTGCTTGTATAACTAAAGGCATCAGTCACCTGGCTGGTGCTATTAGCAAGCCTAGTCTAAAAGATCAGGAAAGCTCTGCCAGTATAGGCAAGGCATGTCACCATCACCCGTTAGCAGTGACAACTCTTAATTGTGAGCAAACTGCCCCACAGCCAAAGGTCAGTGCAGTCCCTGAAACCCACCTCTGCACTTTCACAGCCCAGTGCTTAGTTGACAGGATGCCAGCTCAGCCGGTTAGTCCTGATAGCCCTTGTGCTTTGCCAGGTGAGCCAGCAAAAGCCCTCAGGCCAAGGAGGCAGAATATGTGCGGAAGAAGCTGGAGACGGGTGAGCCATCATAGCCACTAATAGTGGCCAAGACGCTTAGACTCATTTTTCTCTGCTGACAAATGATGGAGTTGGACTGGACAAGGGGTGCATTTCTTTCTAGGCTCTTCTGGAACTGCAGATTATATATGTTCTTGCGTTGTAGGTTTTGTTTATCTTAAATGAGGAAGCTGAATGCTGATAGGATTTTTCATTTGCAGAAGGTAACTTTATTTTTTGGCATGTAAGTAATTTATGCTTGATATAAAAAATTACAACAATGCAGAAGTATAAAAAGTATAACTCCCACAACGAGCGCTAAGTCATTAGGCTAATGTTTTGTTTTCCACATCCCCTTAAAAGGCTGTTAGTGTTCCTGTTAGCCATCTTTCTTGAGGAAGCAGTTATGTGTCTAAAAGTCCATCTTATTTTAATGGTTCTAACATTAGTGGGAACTAAAGAGTAACATCTGTAGAAGTTTTTTTTTCCCTGACAAAGAGTTTCAAATTCAGATCTTAGAGCCCAAGTTATAAATCCACATGAAGTTAGGTTTCAGTACTTAGTAGAAATAACTTATACTATTACAAGAGTAATATAAAAATTCCAAGAAACAAAATAATAAAATACATCAAAATGATGATAACAGTCTGGTAAGGTGACAGGAGTTTGGGGGATTGTTTTCTTCTGTTCCTCCTAGATTCGGGCATTGCATTTGTGTTACTTGGGTAACGAAAGAAATAATTTTCAGAAAAGCATTCTTGAAAATGACATGCTAGATGATTGGATTCAAACCAAACAGCCCAGTAACTGATACCTATTAAATCTTTATTGACTTAAACAGTCTTTTAAAAATTGCTGCTACTTTCTTTTTGGCTATTTGTGTATGTGTGTGGGGGGGGAGGATTCTACTCAGAATTAAAGATAAATTAATAATTATATAATTGGCAGAACTGATAAAAATCTTAAACACACTGGGTTCGAAGCCTCAACTATTTACTGAGCAGGTGTCTTAGGCAAAGCACTGTGGGAGTGGAAGGCTGAGTGAGCTCTATCCCTACTCCCCAGGAGATCAGGCAGTGGACATGCCTGGAGCCCACAGAGCCCCATGCTTGATGACTTCGAGGGTTTTGAGATAGAAAATGCTGCAAGTCCAGAGAAGTAAGGAATTGTCTAGATGATGAGGAACCCAGGAAAGCTTCATGCAAGCAGTCAAATTTGAGCTTGGTCTTAGAAAATGGGTGGGGTTTTTCATACTCAAAGATTGAAGGGTCCCCTCCTGCCCCCCCCCCCCCCATTTTAGGTCCTCACATGTGGCTTATGGAGGTTCCCAGGCTAGGGGTCTAAATGGAGCTTCGGCTGCCAGCCTATGCCACAACTACAGCGACGCTGATCTGAGCTTCATCTGCAACCTACACCACAGCTCACAGCAACACTTAACCCACTGAACAAGGCCGGGGATTGAACCTGCATCCTCATGGATACTAGTAGGGTTCCTAGCTGCTGAGCCACAATGGGAACTCCTGAAGGGGATTTTTAAGTAGACGAAAGACAAGCAGAGGCACCAAGACCAGGGCATGTCAGAAAACAAAGGAGTCAGATTTTGTTGGAGCAGACAGCATGTGTTGTAGGGGAGAGGACAGACGACTGGCATGGGGGTGGAGGAGGCTTGAATGCCAGGCGGTAAAGTCAAATATGGTAGATGATAGGTCATCTTAAGGGTCTTTTGAGCAGGAAAGGTGATATAATCAATGTCAACTTAAGACAGTTCCTTTGGCCAAGTGGAGCGTCAGGTAAGGGACAGTATGGGAAGATAAATCCCAGATGAATCATAAATGGGCCCTGAGCTTGGCAGGTGACATCAGAAGGAAGGCAGGTGTGATACTTTGTATAAACAGACTCAGTAGATCAAGGGCCTTAGGATTCAACCAGACTGGTATTCAAATCCCACACTGCCTTAATATTATTTATAGCTCTCCTGAGCCTGTCTCTTCCTCTACAAAACAGGCATAAGAGTAATTATGTAATAGGGTGGCTGCATGGTAGGCAGTATTCTTCCAAAGATTTTTGGCACAGCTCTGGCATGGTGATTGCTCAGTACATGTTAATGTCACTGATGGTACTACCTGGAGTTGGGAGTCAGGAAACAGGTGTCAGCTTAGTGACTGAGTGACAAGGGAGACAGAGCAGCTAGGAGCATGGCATCTGGAGGTAGAGACTGGATTTGGATCCTGTCTGCTACTTACCAGCTGTAATCTTGTACATGTTACTTAACCCCTCTCAATTTCCTTAGCTGTAAAATGGGCATAGTATTACCACCCCCGGCCAGGAGCTGCTATGGAAATAAAGTGAGATAAGACCTGACAATGTACCTGATATGTTTTAAGAGCCCAATAGTTGTTATGGGGTGAGGAGTAGGGATGCAGAGTTAAGTAGCTTTATCCCTTCCATCTCCAGTGGCAACATATGCAAGTAGAGGTGGAGACATGCAGCAAGGAGCTGGACATGACAGACTGGGAAGAACACTCAGGGCTAGAGGTAGTCAGGAGTCTCTGGCACAGGGGTGATTATTGTAGCTCTATAGGTGGATGAACCAAGAATAAGTACATAAATTGGCTTAAGGAAACACAAATCCAGACTATAGGACATACTAAAAGAGAGACGGTGGATCTCTTTTAAAAAGTGCCAGGGGGAAAAAATAGGGAGTCTGAAGAAAGGGAAGGAGAGGAAAAGAGTAATGGAGCAAAGGCCCAGTAAAGGTGGAAAAATGGCTTCAGATGGAAGGGATGTCTTCTCCTTGCGCCCTGGAGACAGGACTGTGGGGAAGGAATCTCCCTTCCTAGGAAGTAAGCACGAGGTCATATCTTGCTAGTAAGGCCTCAGGAGGTGTTTAGGGGATTAAGCAGGGGAACTTGCCACAGCTGCCACTGTGTCTGAAACGGGGAAAAGATAGCAGAGGTGAGATACGGTGCACCTGGTACTGCCTGGCAAGTTGGGGAGGGGAGTGAAGAGGGCTTCTCCCAGACTGCCTTCCTAAGGCACTAGAAATGACAGGCTAATGAGCAGTCGTGGACATTAAATGGGCCCTGTTCAGAACTTGGTGCAGGGCAAAAACTACATATCAAAAACTTACTCATTAGGAAATGAGTAAATTTTTTTTTGTTTTTTTAAGTCCCATTAGCGCGGCATATGAAAGTTCACGGGGCCAGGTATCAAATCCGAGACAGCTGGGGCAACGCCAGATCCTTAACCCACTGGTCCGCACAACAGGAAAGCCAGTGAACTCTTTCTGGGGTAAAATTGCTTTCTCCTCATTTCCATGCACCCTCTATCCTGGGTTGCCCTTGGCCGGTGTACGAGGCACGTGGTGTCATAGCCTTTGGTGTGTAAGGAAGCTTCTGTCCTTTTCGAAGCTACCAGGCACAAAACGGCCATGGCTCCAGATGAGCTAGGTTCATGGGGCTGTTGGAGCTCTCATTCCAAACGCAGAGAAAAACTACCCCGGCTGCACCGATGCCACTAAACGCCACCAGCAAAGGAGGCCACTGGAGCTTGTGCTTCCAGGCACCCCAGAGGACCACAGAGCTGTAATGATTTTTGGTTCTGCTCCAAAATGCTTCTCAACCTCGCATTGGGCGATTTCGATTCGACAGGGCGGCCACCGGCCTGAAACCCCGCTTTCAGGTGAGGCTGGTGCTTACAGATGAGGCTGGTGCTGGGGCCACTTGTGGAGTAGCGCCGGCTAAGCGCGGGGGTGGAGGTGGAAGGTGCCAAAAACCTACAGGAGGACCTTCGTGATGACGTAGCCGTCCCTGTCCCCCTCGGGCTCCTCTTTGAACGGAAGGTGCAGGGGGGCCGAGGCCAAGGCCAAGGCGCCCTCGCGCCGGCTCACTTCCCGCAGCCGCGCCTGCAGGGCCTCCCTCTCGGCCTGCAGCTCCCGGCGCGCCTGGGCCGCCGCGCGCTCCTCCTCCTGCAGCGCCCGCCGCCGGCGCTCCAGGGCGCGCTCGCCCTGCTCCAGGGCCGCCTCGCGGCGCGCCAGCTCGCGCTCGCGCAGGCTCCCGCGCACCGCCAGGGCGCCCATCTGCTCCAGCAGGCGCGCCCAGTCGCCCTCGGCGGCCGTGGCGGGGCCCGGGGCGGACGGCGGCGAGCGGCGGGCAGCGCTCTCCTCCAGCTCCCGCCTGTGGGCGCTCCTCAGGTGCTTCCACAGCGCCGCGGTGCCGGCGTGCCAGCCCGGGCCGCGGCCCACCTGCTCCCCGCACAGGCGGCAGGTGGCCCAGGGGCGCGTAGCGTGGCCGGGGCGCGCCGGCGCCAGGTGGAAGTACCCCCAGGCCTCGGAGTACGGGGCCCCCAGGCGGCCCGCAGCCCCGTCCGACCCGCCGGTGTCTTCCATGGTCACGGCCGGCTCGTCGCTCCTCATTCTCTAGGCAGCGCCTGCACGCCGAGGGAGACGGGGTAAGACGACCACCAAATTATATGTGCACACGGACACGCGCCCCCCAACACAACTTCTAGGACCAGAGTTCGCCCGTGAGAAGCTAGGCGTTCCTCTCACTACAGATAAAAATTCTGTGGTTAGTTGGCGTAGAGACTGCCGAGTTAACTGTTGTTTCGGGGGTGGGGGGGCATATGTTAGAAAATAAGTTTTTTTCCCCTTAACTTGGGATTTTCTTCGAAATTCACTGGGTTCCCCAGCTAACAAGTACTGAGACTAAAACTGCGAAAGCCAAGCGTCTTTTAAGAGTAAGTTAAATTAGTGCTATATGTTATATTAGTTTTAACTAGTCTCCTTTGCACTCTTTTTCTTAAAAAAAAAAAGCTGTCTTTTCCGAATGAGAGCGAGGCTCCCTTCTGAATTTTTCTCGCAGCGTTGCACAAGGAAGGAGTTTTAGGAAGGAGTGGGGGGAAAAAGTTTTAGGAATGAAAATTTTGTTCCTTATTTAGGGGCCGAAGTGCTAGGGGCTGAGAAGCCATTTTCTTTTCTTATAGTTGATTTATAGTGTTGTGTGAGCAGCCTTTTGAAAAGCTTTCAGAGAACTTTTTTCAAGATAAAAATATCTTTGTTCTTGTGATTTGAAAAACAGTGCTTTCCAGAAAGATTTCTAGTGTGGCCAGTTTTCTCAAGTGTTTTTTAAAATATGCACATTTAGGAAACAGCAATATACAAAACAGTTTTCTAAACTTTTACCTTCAAATTATATGATAGGCCATGTCCTGAGGGCCTTAGTGGGGGACTGTCGCTGTCATTGCTTCAGGGTGTCAGCCAAGCCCAGTTCTCAGGTGGAAACACTGCAGCAGGACTTCTGAATTCTGAAGAGCCATCAGCTGGGCTAGGAGTAAATTCAGAGGACAGGCAGCAGCGTAAAAGAAATTCAGTTAAACAGCTTGAAAAGTAGAGATTAGAAATACTCGCCTGTACCATGTCCCTCTAGTGTTCATTTTTCTGACTCTCTCATAGGTGCTCCAGTTATAAAACAAGTAAAATTAATTTTCTATACTGCTTCATCACAACTAAATGGTCCTCTCCCTATATCTGTAAGATAAAAAGCTTGGTCAGTTGTTTTAATTAAGGAAGAAAAATAGAAGTAATAGCTACTTGCTTTGTCCAACAAATACGTGTTGTTAAAGGGGCCCAAACAGAACACAATGATTATCATTGCAAAGTCTTTTCTGTTAAGATAACATTTCTCACTGTAATAACCTATCAAATGACGGGGGTTAGAAAAAGTGAAGTTTCTCCTTTAAAAAAAAAAAGTTTCACAGAGGGTCACAATGTGTGATTCTAGACAATTTTGCTTTGAATATTTAAAAATAAGAAACATATGACAGACATATGATCTCCTGTGATCTTACTTCAGGAGAACAATTCGGGCCAAGGTGGGCGAATAATGCACAGTGAGATAGCTTGTGTCCGCTCCTACTGTCAGGATTGAAACCAGCAGCAGTGGAAATGATGAAGTTCCAGAATCTGTTTTGTTAAAAGCAACTAGAAATGACTGAAAACAAAGATGAGAATAGGAAAAATAAGTTGGTATAATAATAGTTTAGCGAAGCTTTTAATTCAGTTGCTGATGGTCTTGTTACTGATGCATTATGATTTCTTAAACGTCACTTTTTTTTCCCCCACCAAGCAAGTCTGCTGAGATCAGGCAGGACATTTAGCACATCTCTTAAAAAACAAAAACAAAAACAAATTTATTACTAGAATCACCAAAAATGGTAATCAGGCCTCTCTAACAAAAGAAATAGCTGTTTATATATCTTCTGATCTAACAGGCATTGATTTGAATATGGTTGCCCATTATAATTTGACTCGTATAAAAAGTCTAGAAATGAAAGGCTAGATTTCCCCCAAGGAATTTATTAAATCACTAAAGTCCCCAAAGCTGGAGTGGTGGTATAAGGAGTTACTGCCTTCAAGAGTAACTTTTTTTATGGTTGGTAAACATTATAGTTAGTAAACAGAAATCAGATTTTACTCTTAAAGATGTTTTTTGTTGTCCAACTTTCCCTAAGTTTTTTTCTACATTTTTCTTTTATTAGAATTTCATTCCTTCTACAGATAGAATCTTATCTTTTCAGAGTGCCTTTAAAAAAATTACTAGACATGCATGAAAGTGGAGAGAATAGCAGTATTATGAATTAAAAGAGATGTAATGTTTTTGTATAATATCAAGACTGCTTTGCATTCTGATATGCCTTCTTGAGCTGGGGGATGAAAACTGTACATAAGCTACAGACTCTGTGGCCTGTGCCAAAGACTGAGAGTAATTATTACTGATGTGCTCTTAAAAGTGCCAGAGGTGACAGTCATTGTCATGCTTTGTACTTCCCCGCAAGACATCTCTGGGTTTCTCCAAAGTCTGAGATGCCCCGAGGAGAGCCACCTGTAGGTGTGCCATCTGTTCTAAGACTTCAGGTGGAAACAAGGATGCGAACGACCCATTTTGATGTCTTAATCCTTTAGACTTAGGGGAGCCCTCATCTAAGCCAGGGACAAGCAGCAGAACAAGTGTCGGCCAGCACAGTGCTGCCCCTCTGAGGGTGGCAGAGGGACATCCTCCGCCTCGGCAGGCCTTCGCTCTCGGAGGTCTTAACCAGTGGAAGGCAGCATGGTTCAGAACTGCCTCACCTTCTCAGTCCTCCGACAACAACTACAGTCTGGCTTCATCCGGTCTTCTCTTCAGACTTAGTCTCTGAAGAGTGACCAGCAATAACTGTGGCCACAGGTCATTCCTAGCAGAGCCTTCCTCGTTCAGCTAAGCAACCCCTGAGCTCGTTTCAATCATCCCAGTGGTAGAGGGAGAAAGCCCCTAGTCAGCTACCTTGACTTGGAAGAGAAGTCTTGAATCTGCAGCCACAACCCTAATAAACAGAGAGCTCTTACAAACGGAAGAAAAAGATCAACAACCCGACAGAAAAGTAGGCAAGAAATATGAGTAGGCAAATGACCCAAGAATAAAATCAGATGGCCAGGGAATTTGTGAAAAGATGGACATTATCACTTATATTTGAGGAAATGCTATTGAAGTAACAATAAAGTCTCATTTTAGATTCATCACATTAAAAAAATGAAGAGGTTTGTCAGCCAAAGCTGGAAGGGGAGCAGATAAGAGGTTGTGCTCATGCATTCCTAGTGGAGATGTGAAGGTTTTTAGGAAAAGTGATCTGGCAATTTCTGTAAATTAAAAATAGATATAATTAAGGATCCCACTGCTGGGAGTCTTTTCTGTAGAACTAACAGTACCAGTATCAATAAAACAACATCTATTAGGGTGTTTGTCATAGTATTATTTAGAGTGGTAAAAAACTAGAAACAAGGGAACATCTATCAGCAGGAGAATGGCTGGGTATATAATGTATGGCCACGCCAGGGACTATTATGCAGCCCTTAAAAAGGGTGGATGGGCAATCTGCCAAGAGGGATTTCAGTAGGAACTGTTCAGGGAGAAAAGCAAGATACAGAAAAGTGTGTATAATATCTCACTCTTATTAAATAATATGTAGATCTGTATAGGATATATAGATTAAAGATTTTTAATATATGTGAAGAAAAATAAGGACACATACTGTGGGTTAAGGGATTGGCAGCTGGTGTAAAGACAAAAGAAAGAAGTAAAGACAAAAGACAAAAATGTAGGTACTAAGCATGCACGTGATCATGTGTACACATTAAGGTCAAGTATGTATACGGCAGGGTCTATATATAAATAAAAACTAATTTTATAAAACAGTCCTCAGGCATGTGAGCTCGGGCAGGGCTAGCCAGCCTTCACTCTGGAGACTGGAGGGGACAGTTCCGTGGACAGTCTCAGGGTACTGCCGTCTGGCCCTGGAGGGAATCCAGTGGGTGAGTCTGCTCAGTGTGGGTGGTTCACTGTGCCCTTACGAGCAGATTCTGTATTCACAGGAGGGGAGCCCACCTCGCTCATCTCAGCACAGGGCAGGCACTCAGGTTACGCTGTTTTGGATAAAATGAGCCTGACTTCTCATTTCTTAGCCCCAGCTCATCCGGGTCTCTATCTCCCCATCTGTCAAGGGAGATGATAAGCTTAGCTGCCCCTAATAAACAGGTGGCTGAAATCAGACAATGCACATGATGTTGCCATTGGACTCCCCGGTGCCATAGCAATTCAAGGCATGAAAAAAGGAAGCTCCCAGTATTTACTGTTCACACATGCCCATGTGGAGATCTTAGTGGCTAAAAGCCAGTCCTGTTTTTCTTAATCATTCTGTTATTCAGTAGAGCAAGTTTAAGTTGGAAGAATTTTCTTGGGGATTTTTTTTTTAATACAAAAAGCAAATAAAAAAAGCATCACAGATCAGCCTCCCCACCCCCAACCAAGTTTATTTTCACTTCCTCAGTCAATCTTCATGCAGAATAGGTCACTCATCATCACTCAGGTAGAAGATGATAGGGAGGCCTATTAGGTAGCTGGAGTCTGGGGATATGCAGTTCTTCCTTACCGAGCACTCACCCCAAAACTAAACATTTATTAAATTCTGTGGTTAGCTAAAAAGAAGAAAATGAAAAATAAGAGCTCCCCTAATTTTTCTTGAGCAAGTTTTAAACTAGCAGAAAGGGCCCAATGCACGAGATTATTTTGCTTACATCCCTGTCCCCCCAACACACACTTTTTCATTCAAATGCATCTTGTGTACCTACTCAGGGCCACGTACCTGTTGCCACTCAGGATGCCAAGAGGATGGTGAGGGGAGCTGCTTCAAGCAATGATTGTGACACCCAAGGTAAAGGTCAGAGCAGTGTTTACTCATGAGGAGGGGGAAGGGGTGGGCTTGGGGGCGCTAACCCAAATGTCCCTGCAGACACACCTGCTTAAGCATCCTTTCCTCCCCCACCTTGCTCAGGGCACAGAGTTCATTAAAACACATCCCCATTAGTGCTGACTCTGATAAAGTTCCAGTTCTCTGGGTGTAAAACTAGGCATCCAAGCTCATATTTTAATTAACATTTCTTGAAGCTAAATAAGAGTATTGCTAGCATGAAATTAATTTGACAGTGGAACTTTTTTGAGTCCAGTTAGAGAAGGAAAAGCTAGAAAAAAAAGTAGATTTTAGTTATTTCGTGGAAGGGGAGAGAGCGCTATTGACGGTCCGATGCCTCTGAATTCTCCTAGGGTAAGTTTTGCTCTAATATCCATTTATCTGGAAGGTGTGGTAAGTCTAAGCTGGTGGAAGATAAGACATTCCCATTAATTCCCTCCGCATTTGAAGTTCTCTGAAGAAGTTTTATTTTTCTAATAACTTAACGGATTAAGGTCCAGATTCCTTGGTGTGATCTCCCTGAACACCAGTACAGAGAATAAGGGAAGAGATCAGAACCTGGATGGATAATTCATGTAAAGATGGGTGTATACACTCAATAGAAACTACCTACAAAAGTTACTTTTATTATTTTACACTTATGCTGGCACACATACGAAATATCAAGCAGGCTAAAGGCCAAAGAACCAGGCAGTGTAATTAAGGGGAAATAATAGATGAACTAAAAGCTCTATTTGGCCTTCCACAGTCAAGGCTACTCACTTTGGTTGGATTAATCCAACAGACTCATAAACACAAATACACACAGCTTGAGCCTGGCTGGATCTTTGGTGAGACATGCACACTAAGGAGAAATCCACACAGACTTGTGTGAAAAGCACTAAAAATATTTTTATTCACCAGTAACTTTAATCAAAACAGAATATAATAATTAAAACAAATAATTAGCTTTGACAACTGAGGTCTTGAGGAAACCACAGTTCTTCCGTTACCTGTCCATCTCTGTGAAATATTAATTTACTGCCTTGTATTAATCTATTTATAAACAGATCCAGACAATTAGAAAAATTAGTCTGGAATCACCAGGCTACCAGGCTGAAGGCTTAGATGAAGTAAAATGCTTCCAAACTGTAAAGCATGGATAACTCAGGGGATAAAGAGTTTAGTGTGAAAAAAATGTGGAAAAATGTTACACACGGATAGAAAAAAATGTCCTGGACCCACAGCTAATTATTTGGTAAATCAGAGATGTTATGTAATGTCATAGGTCAAATTTTTCAATACAAGTACCATGAACTAAAAGGCTGAAAAGTATTTTCTGTTAATGAATTTTTTAAAATGAAAATTGTGAAGGAAGCATTCTGCCCTACATTGGACCTTTATTTCAGGCCTACATTATTTAGTATGTATGTTCCTAAAATGAAGCGTGTTGATCCATTTTAATCTTATAAAATGCATAAAATTGATATTAATGAATTAGATTTAAAGCTGGCCTACTTTGAAGGCTTTTGTAACACAAACATTTTTTAATTAAGAATTATCTGGTTTGGGGAGTTCCCGTCGTGGCTCAGTGGAAACAAATCTGACTAGCATCCATGAGGACACAGGTTTGATCTTTGGCCTTGCTCAGTGGGTTAAGGATCCGGCATTGCCGTGAACTGTGGTGTGGGTCGCAGACGGACTGGAATCTGGCCTTGCTGCTGTGTAGGCCGGCGGCTACAGCTCCAATTGGATCCCTAGCCTGGGAACCTCCATATGCTGGGGGTGCAGCCCTAAAAAGACCAAAAAAAAAAAAAAAAAGCCACCTGGTTTTAGCTCTTGGCTTTGGCATATATTCCTGTTTACGTTTTATTGTTGGTTTCCTCAAGTTATGTTTGACCCAAAAGAGTATATAAATAATTAGATTAATGAAAAGTGTAGAAAGTGATTACTCCAAATATGTCAATTTATTAAGGTATTTTTACAGCGGTTTCTACTGAACACTCTGTAGTTTGTTTGATTAGAGGTTCTGCATAGAACCTCCTTTCTTTCAAGGAGGGGAAAATAACTTTGCTTGGTAAACTTCGGACCTTTTGGCTAGTGTAAGCGATTATAGCAAACTGCTCCAGTGCGTTCGTTCGTTCGTTCGTTCCAAAAGGATCAGACAGTTCCTTTGTTTGAGCACCGTGGGGGTGAGGGTGGAGTATGGGGTCTTTGTTTGAGCATCTGGCTTGCATTTGGTTTCTCCCTCAAGAGGGAAACATTAAGTAAGTCTCAGTTAGAGAAACCACTGGCTCAGTTAAAAGGACTGGCTACAATAAGGCAACTTTAATAAAGGGCGAGCACAAGATTTTCGATATTCCTGAATAACTTTTTTGAGGGCAGACTGTAGAGAAAGAGAAAAAATCGAGGTGCAGAAAGAAACTGAACGGGGCCGGTATTACGCAGAAACCTGGGTCCAAATGCATCTTCTACTCTAACCACAACCTGACCACCGCGGAGGGTACCCCCGCACCCGGTGCACTAGCAAGCGGGTGCTTGTGCGGCCTCGGAGGCCGGGCTTACCTCGCCGCCCCCAGACCCGGAGAAGCCTCCCGCCGCGACCCCGACCCAGCCTCGGGCAGCCCCCAGCCTCCCCGTGGGCGCGTAGCGCCTCGAGTCTCTCGCAGCCCCCACTCACCCCATCACCCCCGAAGCGGGAGGTGGGCTGGGAGTCTGGGATCGCAGATCCCCTCCAGGATCCTCGCAGACATTTTGTCCTGTGCGGAAAGCTCCGGCCGCGTCCCCCTTAAAGACACAGTGCTCCATTCATGCTTCTGGGGCGGGAAGGAGGGACGGTAACATGTGACCTGCCCTTGAACGGGCTGGGAGTCACTCCCAAAGCATCCAGGTCCACAAGCGACAGACTTGTGTTTGCCAAGGTTTAAAAATGGTGCAGTAGCTTAGTGAGTTTTCTTTTAAGTGGAATTACTGTTTTATATCTTTATTTAACCTTCCAAGACCTGGATTCCCAGTCTTGAGTCTCCGAGTGTAATTTGCATCCTTTCGGGTTCAAGGTGTGCGATGGCACAAGCTGTTAGAAGGAATCCCCTGAACCAAGGTCTGGAGAGATAAAGGCAGGGCTCATTGGTGTTCACTAAAATTTAGCAATGCTGGCATGGCCTGTCAGTCAGCTTTTGAAGGGCTCTGCAGGGGTAACAAACAACGCCCACAGTTCAGCGATTTCTAAAAGCAAAGGTTCATTTCTCAAGGAAATTAGGTTTTACAGCTGCAGGCAGCTTTGGTTCTACTTCCCCACTGTCTTGGACTCCGGGCTCCAGGTTGCAAGATCAACTTTTAGGGACACGCTCTCGCTCTCCTGTGTGCTGCAAGCAACTCTGAGGGAGAGGAGTCCTGATTTGTAGTGTTTGCTGCTTCCATGTTGTACACACTCTCACCCTGGAGAATTTCAGGTTACTTACAGTTTAACAAGTAGCTTGCCAAGTTTCTGGAAATGTAACAATCAGCTCTTATAAACCACTGGCACATGCTTGTCTTCCAACTGAAACCAGCCCCCATTCTGCATGTCTCAGTTCTCAGGTTCTGTTGACCAAAGCAAGTCACGTGACAAAGCTGTCTTCAAGGCCAGAAAGTCTGTTCCTCTCAGAAGGAAGCCTTGCCAGTCACAAAACGACAGGCAGAGATTGTATAATTGCTTTTAAAAAAGGAAAGTAAATAACTTGTTACGGTATGCAATCTCCATCTTCCGTACTTTGGTCAAGTAATTTTTTTTTTTGCTTTTTTAGGGTCACTCCTTTGGTATATGGAAGTTCCCAGGCTAGGGGTGGAATTGGAGCTACAGCTGCCGACCTACACCACAGCCACAGCAACTCGGGATCCAAGCCACGTCTGCAACCTACACCACAGCTCACGGCAACACTGGGTCCTTAACCACTGAGCGAGACCAGGGATCGAACCTGTATCCTCATGCATCCTAGTCAGGTTCATTACCACTGAGCCAGGACGAGAACTCCTGGTCAAGTAATTTTTTTTAAAACCTCATTCTTTCTGTAAACAAGTTTCAAGGCCCATTAAAGTAATTTCTGCTTACCATTCCAAGAATGGTTTCAGAAGAAGAAATGGTTGGATGTCTTCAAAGGGATAATTTGGCAGCGTGAAGATTGACTATTTATTAGGTTACTGCTTTTCTTCTCTCCCGAAAGATGCCCGTACTTACAGCTGTGGACATCTGATGAAAAGAAAAGTACCTAGTATAAATGAATCCAGATTAAAGCCATCTCTTGTTCTTGGTTTAATTCATAAACAGATTTTTAAAGTTTATTGTACCAGACAGTTCTCTTAACAAGAGTCTTTAGTCACTTTGAGTACCTTAATCCATTTAGCCTTAAACTGACAATGTAATGAGATATATATTATTTTCATTAGTTCTAGTTAGTGCTGGTTGTGGGCAAAGCACTATCCTAGACATGAGTAAGAGTCTTAATTCAAAAGACCATTCCTGCCCTCAAGAAAATTGCACTCCATTGAGACAGTAAGACAAATGCACCTCCAGGAAGAAAGTGAAAAATGTTATAGGAGGAGACCTTCAAGTGCGAAACTAAACTGAGAACAGCCACATCTTCTTAAAAGTGGCAACATTTAACCTAAAATGGTATTGGACTCTTGGAATCATGTTCATTATGCTTATAAGATGTGTTTTAAATTTATTTTGAAAGTCCAGAGAAAAAGATCCTGTCTTTTTTGTGCTTAATTCAATGCTTGATCTCTTTTTTTTATAATCTGAAATCTCTTTCTTATAGTTTTAAATTAAAATTTAAATTGTAAAATGTCCTAAAATATCGTATAACTCTTCTTCTTTGGCCCACATTTTTTGTTCGAATTTCAGCAAGAAAAACACACTTCAGTCCTTATTTTGGTAGTAACAGTTCGCCTGTCATCATGCATTTAACAATAAATAAATAAGAGGATCTCATTTCCGTCCCCAGCCCCAAAAGCTGCCAAAGTATAAGGACCTGTGTTTCACTGATAATGCAGAATATTTTCTCTCCAGATTCTTGCCAAAGAATCTAGCCTTGAAATCTGCTGTCTAATCCTGCGCAGAAACCCAGTTTGAGAAAATTATTTGGGGATTGTCTTAAAGACATGAAATTACAGAGCTGTGAACTTGGAGCACACTCTTGGTACATCCTTCCTGGATATGTTTTTGGGCTATAGTTTTCTTTTCCTAGGTTGTTTTTGTCTGGTTTGGGTATCAGAATAATAGAGCCTTATAAAATGAGTTGGGAAGTATTCCTTCCTCTTCTGTTTTTTGGGAGAGTTTGTGAATAACTGGTATTAATTCTCCTTTAAATGCTTGGTGGAATTCAACAGAGAGGCAGTTTGGCCTTTTTTTTTTTTTTTAATGGGTAGCTTTTCAGATTACTAATGCAGCCTCTTCATTAGTTATAGTTTTTTTTTTTTAAATGGGTAGTTTTTCAGATTACTAATGCAATCTCTTCATTGGTTATATATCTGTTCAGATTGCCCTGTTCCTGCTTGAGGCAGTTTGGTAGTTTGTATCTTTTTAAGAATTTGTCTATTTTATCCAGGTTATCCAATGTGTTGATGTACAGTTTTGCATAATGTTCCTTTTTAAAAAACTTTTTTTAAGTATTGTTTTATTTCTGTAAGCTTGGTGGTAATGTCTCTTCTTTCACTTCTGGTTCCTCTTTGTGCTTTTAATGAGCTTTCCCTTGGGGTCATGCCATCTGCCTTCCGTGAGGGACTCTGTGGCACATCGCTGCATAGAATTCATTGTCGGGTCCAGTACCATAATGTCATTGGCTACAGTTGTCCACTATACCCGGTGTTTTTTCTGTAGGACCCCTAGAGAAGACCTTTCTCTGATCTCTCATGTCATGAAAAGTTCTGCATCCAGTGAACAAATGGAACCTTTGAATCCTGTGGGGACCGTTTCATGCAATGCACTGTTGCCTACTTTTAGCTGATGGGAAGCTGAATCAAATACAGGATGCCTACTCTGTTAGTTTCCTGGGACCGCTGTAACAAGGTACCACAAAATAAGTGGCTTAAGGCAACAGAAATTTACGCTCTCACAGAGCGAGGTCAGAAGTCTGAAATCAAGGTCCCAGCAGGGCTGTCTCCCTCTGAAACCTATAGGGAAGACTTCTTTCTTGCCTCTTCTTACCTTCTAGTGGTGGCCAGTAATCCTTGGTTTACAGTTGCACCATTCCGACCTCTGCCTTTGTTGTCATGCGACATTCTCCATATATGTCTGTCTGATTTTCCCTCTTATGCGGACCTCGGGATGGAGCTCATCAACTCGGTTACATCTGCAAAAACCCTCCTTCCAAATAAGGGCATGCGTATTCAGAGGTAGGGCACAGTTTAACTCACAACACTTAGCTACCTGTTCCACGTAGTCAGCTCTTCTGTGTGCTGATCTTTTATTTTCCTACTTACATTTCTCTTTTGTCCTGATTCCCTGTATTACCTAGTTTTTTCCTTAACTATATGCGTCTTTGGCAGCGTCTGAAGGAAAGAAGGCAGAAAGGAATGGCAAAGGAGGGAGGGAAAAGGAAAAGTGAGAAAGTCAGGGAGGAATAAAAGCCCCCCCCCCAGTCAGACAAAGTTGCAGGAATGGGGAATGTGGGGGTGAAAGGCTGTCTGGGAAAGTGTTTTAGCTGTAGGGGCTTTCTCAGAGCCTCAGAATTATTCTTTCAGTGGGGATGAGAGAACTGGGCTAGCTGACTTAGAGAAAAGCTGGAAGGTAATTTGAGAGGCTGAAGATTAGGAAAAGAAGGGTATGATCTAGCTATGTTTTAATGCTACATTAATAGATGCAATATGGATCCAGATTTTGTGGGGCTTGAAATCTTATGTAGTGTTGAGGACCTGTGTCTTCTGGCTATCGGGGCAATAGACCCATAAATCATTGATTTAATGTATACGATTTAACCTGGACGACAGCATCCCAGCCCTGTAAGGTATTATACCCCAAATGGTACCTTAGCTGAAACTTCAAAAGGCTATTCTAATGGTCTCTTAGACTAGCTGCTTCTGGATGTATATATTTTACAGGGTGAGCCAAGCTACTAAATAAACCACCATTTTTTCCCTTTTATTTGTACCTCATCTTATTCCATCATAGGTAAGAATCTTTTTTTTTTTTTTTTTTTTTGGTTTTTAGGGCCATACCCGAGGCATATGGAGGTTCCCAGGCTAGGGTTTGAATCAGAGCTACAGCTGCCAGCCACAGCCACAGCCACAGCCACAGCCATGCGGGATCCGAGCCGCATCTGTAACCTATACCACAGCTCCCGGCAACGCCCGATCCTTAACCTAGTGGAGGCCAGGGATCAAACCCACAACCTCATGGATCCTAGTCAGGTTCATTAACCACTGAACCATGACGGGAACTCCACAGTGAGAATCTTAATCCTAATGCCACAGCATCAAAGGCTTACCACTTAACCATTAGAAATGGGATCTTTGTTACCATCTGACAGGTAAATAATCCAGTTGGAGGATCCCGGCCTGAGGTTTAGAGGTTCAGAGGTTTTAAGTTTCTGCTTTCTAGGGCCACTCTGGTACTTACTTGTTTAGCGTGTGTTCTCTCAAAGGCAGTGACCAGGAGGAAAACTAGGATGCAGGTAGTTTGAGAGGTAATCATAGGAAGTAGGACTAGAGCAGGGAGAATAACAAAGGGAATGTGAGCCAAAGTAAAGAGGCTTTATTTTTTTAACTATAAATAATCCCATGCCTTTCAAATAATGTCCTCACTTTGTAATTATGATTGTAACAAAAGTTATTCCCACATGGTGAACCGTTTTTCAAACTCCCCTCTAGACTTTTTTCAGACCTAACTTCATTTTTTTACTTTTAGCATTTTGTACGATTTAATGTGAGAAAAATGTTACTTTATGATTATTTCGTTGGTTGACTTTTGGCTTGGAGACCCAACGAAGTTTTTTATTTATTAAAATTATTTATTTATTTATTTATTTTTGCCTTTTAGGGCTGTACCTGCGGCATATGGAGGTTCCCAGGCTAGGGGTCGAATCGGAGCTGCAGCTGCCGGCTGACGCCACAGCCACAGCCACACCGGATCAAAGCCCCGTCTGAGACCTACACCACAGCTCATGACAAGTTATCTTTGAAACTTTGACATTTTCGCTGTAATTCTATATAAGTTCAAGTCTCGCGTGGCTTGAAACATAATGAACTGAGTTTGGAGTTTATCCTGGAGGCAGTTTTTAGCAAGAGAGTTCTGTAGTAAGCTTTATATTTTAGGTATACCACTTGGAGGAAGCATATGGGATGTGCTGGGGAAAAAAAAACTGACTAGAGACGGGTAGACCAATATTGCAGTCTTGTGGGCCAAGCCCGATATGTTTTTAAGATTCAATCAATTCATTAGGAAGCAGATAGCAGTAAGTGAGAGAATGGATGACGGAGCTGGTAGGTGTAACCGCAGTGTGGTTTGTGGTCCCCGTGTCCCCCTGCTGTCTGTCTTGGCCTTTGTGTGCACGAGGAGCCTGGGCTGCTGCTCAGAGGGCAACATCCCTGTGGTACCCACCTCTCCAGAGCAGTGCTCCCCAGGTGACCTCTTCTAGGTCGCTGGGGTGAGAGAGGGACCCTGGGAGCAGAAAGAAATGGCTCTCTTTCTGTAGGAATTCTCCAGCAGGCATTTGAAATCGATGGCTGTTTCTCAGAACTGCTAGGAAGAAATGGCAGACAGATGGATCACAGAATTTCAGCTCCTTTACAGACTGCACTGGCCACCTTCCTGCATTTTGTTGGGGTTTCTGGGCACCCACACTCTGTAAACCACTGCAGGCCTGTGACTGTGAGAGGCTTGCAGCTGTCCCAGCAGAACCCACTCGCTGCCATTTCACGCTTCTCTCCTCCCAGGATTGTAAACTGCCTCGTAAAGACCATGGTGCACTTCCCGACTGCTTCACTTAGCCTCGCATTTGCAATTTCTCTTCATGTAGAGTTGAATAGACAGTCGGCATCAAGCCTGTGTGCTGTGGACATGCTAAGGAATGTTGATGTCTAAAAGTAGGGACCCTTCTTTATTTTAGCTGCCACATCTTAAAGGGAAGAGAGAGAAGGGGGAGAAAAGAACAGAGAAGGCAAAGCTGGGTGAGCGCTAGCAGTGTAGGTTTTCCTGCTGGTGCTCACCCACAGCCGAGCCCTGTGCTTGGAAGGCAGACCCAGCAGGAGGAGCCATGGGAGGTGGGAGGCGCCCCTGCACAGACAGCCTGGTCTGGGTGTGGCTCCACTGGACGCTTGCTCAAAGTGCTGGCAGGGCTGGGGCGTCAGGAGTGGTGTCCACACTGCTTGTTTGAAGGCCTGGTATTACTATTCAGGGGAGCATCTGGAGGCTTATCTCTCCGGGGTCCATGTCCTTTCCCCGGTCAAGGTTGAAGTGACCTGAGCCTGGTGGTCAGACATTCCACACAAGTTTCAGAAATTCTTACTAGCTTCTTTCGCCAAAGGAAGAAGACAGACCTGCACAAAAGGACAGGTTTGGCTATTTTCTGAGTTAATTAGAACAGCAACAACAACTTTTTATTTTCTTTTGTGTCTCATTCTGTAAGAGGAGAAAAGGAAACCACTGTACGTGTGGTTCGTGGGTACAAGCAGCAGTCTGATTCACAGATCTAGGGTTTAGCATCCTGTCCACAGAGAAGCCACGTCATTTTACTGTGGCCCACAGGCTCTGCCTGGGTGGACTTGGGATGATCCAGGCCACGGGATTTGCGAGTGATTTAATTAATCCAAAATCTTCCTCTCTCCTCAACCACACCTCGTTCTCATTCCTTAAGTCCTGCTCCTAGGAAGACTTCTTAGACGATACCGGGTTACCAGGATCTCTCTCATCTAAATTTCTCTTATCTTCCAAGTTAATATCGAGCACGTACACATTGTTTCCTAGCAGCTAACTTTGCTCTCACAGTTCATCTGCAATGATCTCAGAGGCAAGAATCCGATCTCATATTTTAGAAGCTTCTCCCCATGCAACCCAGCACTGTGCTGGGCAAATAGTCTCACTATATCCAAGAGGGATTGAAAATTCAAAACATGTACTATGCCACCTCTCTGAGGTACTTAGAGTAGTCAGATTCATAAAGACAGAAAGTAGAAGGGTGGGTGCTATGGGTGGGGGGAGGGATGGTGGGAAGTTAAGGTTTAATGGGTACAGAGTTCCAGTATGGGAAGATGAAAACATTCTGGAGATGGATGGTGGTGGTTGTTCCCCAAAGGTGAACTTTAAAAGGGCTAAAATGGTAATCTTTATGTATATTTTACCACAATAGAAAGTGTGTGTATGTGTATTTTTTTTTGGTTCCGCCTGCAGTTAGTGAAAGTTCCTCAGCCAGGGATCGAACCCCAGTCAAGCTGTGAGAGTGTGAAATCCTTCACCACTAGGGCTACCAGGAAACGCCAAAAGTATATTTTTAAAAAGGCACATGCTGTAGAAATCTGAGGCTCTTCTCTTATTTCACCTTCAGCTACTCTACCTGGGGCAGGTGGGTAGACTCAATATGTGTGTGAATGAAATTTCCAGTTTGACGGGCTTGCTGGGCCGCTTGCTGCTTGATGGGCTTGCTCCTGGGCTTGGCTTCCCACTTGCTAGCTCCATTTTTCTAAAAATGGGAATATCTGCATCAAGCTTTTATTTTTCACTTTTTATTTTTCTGCAGCACGTGGAAGTTCCTGGGCCAGGGATCAGACCCCTGCCACTGAGTTGGCCACGCCGGATCCTTATCCCAGTGCACCAGACTGGGAACTGCCGTGTATCACACTTTTAGATTAGATTTGTCTTTATAGTTCAGATTTGTCTTTATAGTTCAGATTTGTCTTTATAGTTCAGATTTGTCTTTATAGTTCAGATTTGTCTTTATAGTTCATGCCTGCACAAGAATGGTTAGGGAAGATGTCGACCAAGCAGCGTTAGTGTTATCCTCCCAACAGTGGGGAAAAAACTAGTGTGAAGGTGGGCACATTACGTAGGATCTAAAAAGCTCGAGCCTCTAATTCCATTTGGTTTTGCTTCTCATCTGTAAAACGGGGATAGTAATAGTACTTTCCTCCATTGGGTTGTGATGAGAATTAAGCGAGATCAGTCACGTGAGGCACCTGGGACCTGTCTCTCGATGGCAGCTGTGAGTTCTTTGACTTTGTGACTTCAGCATGGCTCTGGCCAGTAGACCGATGGTGCCTCGTCTAGAATGTGCCATTCCTCTGGTAAGGAAACAAATTGCTGAAAGGCGCCAGCGTGGTGGCTGGAGGAGTGACTCAACTCAGAGAATTAGAGACCTGATGGGTTCTTTCTGGCAGCCTGGTTTCCCCTCTGAGCCAGGCACAGCTGCCAGGAGCTCCCTGGCTCACACGTCGCCATTCGTGCTGTCTTTAGTTTAAATTCGACGAGTCTTGGGAGAGGACTCCACAAGAGGAGACCCAGCCTTGGCTGGCTTTTTCACCTGCTTGTTCAGGTTGAGACCAGGTTTGGCTGCTCTCACTTGACCAGAGGTTGGAGCCAGGGAGGGCACTGCCCAATGAAGAGGATGGACATTCCCTGAAAAAAAAAAAAAAAAAAAAAAGGAGTCTTAGGCAAAGAGAAACATGGAGGCTGCCAGGCACGGTACTTTGTGTGCTGGGGGAGCTGAAGAAAGTCAGCCATGGGTCCCAGACTCCCCCGGGAGTCCTGTTCTTCAGTGATCTGTATGTCACGGTGGCCTGTTTTCAAAGAAAAGTTGCCTTCGTTTTCTTCTTTTCCTGGGGAGTCGATCTTAAGATTTTCCAAGTTGGCATCTAAAATTATCTGACCTTGGTTTAATAGGGGTGGGGGGGGCACTTATCGGTTGCAAAGATGAAACTGGAAAATGAAAATGCTTGGTACAAAATATTTGAAATAAACTCAAGGCGATATTAACATTCAGTCTGTACTTCCAAACAGAAGCTGTTTTTACGTTCCTATTTACTAGTGTGATATACTGCAGTTATTTTTCCCTATGACTCAATAGGATGGGATAATTTTCCCCTTTCTTCAAATAGTTCTCAGTTTTAATGTGACACAGAGTTCCCATTTTCCCCATAAATTACATATTTATAGCACATGGGAATAGCCAGACTGCTCTGTGTCTCTTAAAAGTACTTCTGTATTTGAAATCACAGAGAAAATGACTTAATAGGATTCTGAACTTTGGGCACTCTTGATGGGGCTGGAGCGGAGAGGAGAACAGGACTCCGTGTTCCAGGCCTGGGTTCCGACTGTTCTGAACCCCACCCTAGAGCCTGTCCCCTACTCAGTGCGCTTGGAGCAGGATGCTGGGGGAGGGCCGGCAGAGGGGTCAGGAGCAGAGCTATTTCGCCAGCAAAGGCTGTGGATGTGAACTCAGGCTAGACATCGTGGGCTTGTCTGCAGCCCTGCGTTATAGTAGCCCTGAAGTGTCAGGGCAGTTTCTTAGGCTGTCTGCTGCTTTTGCTTTTTCTCCTCTAAACTGAAAGAACAGAGCTGACACTGGGACTCTGGTAAGAATTGAATAACATGGGAGTTCCCGTTTTGGCTCAGCGGTAACGAACCCAGCTGGTGTCCATGAGGTTGTGGGTTCAATCCCTGGCCTCTCTCAGTGGATTAAGGATCTGGCATTGCTTGTGAGCTATGCGTTAGGTTGCAGACACAGCTTGGACCCTGCGTTGCAGTGGCTGTGGCTTAGGCCGGCAGCTGCAGCTCCATTTCAACCCCTAGCCTAGGAACTTCCATATGCCTCAGGTGCGGCCCTAAAAACAAAAACAAAGAAAAAAGAGAGAGAGAGAATTGAGTAACTTGCGGCAAACTCTCACCATAGTGTCTGGCAGGGAGTGAGCCATGGTGGATATTGTTCCCGAGGGAGGTGTAAAGCAGGACAGGGGTGTCTTCTATTCCTTGCACCCTCCTTCCTCTTTGAGTGGACTCCTTTAGGAGCCTGGGGCCCCTGGCTGAGACTGGGAGCTGAGCTCTCTCCTTGAGTGGAGGGGCCCTTCATTCCCCTCAAAAAGCCAAGTGGGATCCGAGGTGGGGCTGGGGCACAGAGCCGGCCCTTCCACTCCGGCCGGGGTCCCATGGGGCTAGTCCTCATCACCACGGAAGAGACCACGTGATGACCCGAAGCCAAGTACATATTCATCTGTAGGGTCCTCCGTGTAGCAGATGCCTCCTTTACGACCCTGCACCCTGTGACGGTGCGCAGCCGTGGAGTGTTGAGGAGCTTGTTTTTTAAAATGAGTTTTGTAGCATAATCTATATACCACAAAGTGCTTTCCTTTCAAATGTGCAGTCTGCTGGGTTTTGAAAAATGTCTGCAGCCATATAAGCACCACCTCTACCCAGATACAGAATATTTCCACAGCCCCCCAATGTTCCCTTATATCCTGTTCAATTAATCTCCCCTTCTTCCCACCCACAGACAACCACTGACCTACTTTCTGTCACTATAGAAAAGTTGCATTTGAATAAATTTCGTATATTTCATCGGGCTTCTTTCATTTATCATAGTGCTTTTGAGATTCATCCATGCCGTTGCAGTGTATCAGTAGCTTGTTCCTTTTTATTGCTGAGTTTAATTATATAGCTGCACCACAGTTAGCTTATCCATTCCCCCAGTGATGGACATTTAGGTTGTTTTTCATTTGGGGGGTGTTGTATATATTTTTAAAAGCTGCTATGAACATTGACATACACGTCTTTGTGTGCATATGTTTTAATTTCTTTTGGATAAATCCAGGAGTGGAATTACTGGGTAATAGGGTAAGTATATGTTTAAATTTATGAGAAACTGCCAAAATGTTTCACAACATAGTAGTAATCTTTTACACTCCTGCCAGCAATATCTCTGACCTTTGGTGTTGTCTATGTCTCTTATTTTGGTTGTTCTAGTGGCTCTGAAGTGGTATCTTATTATGGTTTTAATTTGCATTTACCTAGTGGTTAATGATGTTGCGGTCTTGCCATGTGCTTATTGTTCATTTATCTGTGTTCTTCTGTGAAGTGTCTTTCAAATATTTTGTTTTTATTTAGGTGGCTTCTGTCTTCACAGTTGGATTATATTAGTTACAGTAAAAATTTTTATTTTATTGAAGTATAGTTGATATACAATTTTGTATTAGTTCCAGGTGTATAGCAAAGTGGTTCAATTATTACAAATTCTTTTTTTTTTTTACTTTTTAAAATTATAGTTGATTTACAATGTTGTGCCAATTTCTGATGTACAGCAAAGTGACCTAGTCATACATACATATACATTTCTTTTCTTGTATTATCTTCCATCGTGGTTTATCCCAAGAGATTAGCTATAGTTCCCTGTGCTGTACAGTAGGACCTCATTGCTTATCCATTCTAAATGTAATAGTTTGATGAACCTCTCAACAGAAAAGAAAAGCACGAACTTGGGGAACAGACTTGTGGTTGCCGGGGGGTGGGGGTTGGTGGAGTGGGGGTGGGGGCGTTGGTGGAGTGGGGGTGGGGTAGGGTGGGAGGGAATGGGGTTAACTAGTGCTTCGGTGATGGAAAAGCAAGGAGATCCAGCTGTATAGTACAGGGAACTATGTCTAATCACATGTGACAAATCCATATATGTACATGTAACTGGGTCACCACGCAGTGCAGTTGGAAAATTTGACAGAAATCTGTAAACCAGCTATAATGCAAAATTTTAAAAAAATGTAATAGTTTGCATCTACTAACCCCAAACTCTCAGTCCATCCCACTTAGTCTCTTCTCCCCCTTGGCAACAACAAGTCTGTGCTCTATGTCTGTCAGTCTGTTTCTGTTCTGTAGATAGGTTCACTTGTGCCATATTGTAGGTTCCACATGTGAGTGATGTCATATGATATTTGTCTCTTTCTGACTTGTTTCACTTAGTATGGGAGTCTGTAGTTCCATCCATGCTGCTGCAAATGTCATTATTTTGTCCTTTTTATGGCTGGGTAGTATTCCATTGTGTATATTGTACCAAATCTTCTTAATCCATTCATCTTTCGATGGACATTTAGGTCGTTTCCATGTCTTGGATATTGTGAATAGTGCTGCAATGACCATAGGGGTGCAGGTATCTTTTTCAGTGAAAGTTTTGTCTGGATATATGCCCAAGAGTGGGATTGCTGGATCATATGGTAGTTCTATATTTAGTTTTCTGTGATCCCTCCACACTGTTTTCCATAGTGGTTGTACCAATTTACATTCCCACCAATGGTGTAGAGGGTTCCCTTTTCTCCACACCTTCTCCAGCATCCAGCATTTGTTATTTGTAGACTTATTAATGATGGCCATTTGGACTTGTGTGAGGTGGTACCTCGTTGTAGTTTTGATCTGCATTTCTCTAATAATTAGTGATGTTGAGCATTTTTTCATATGCCTACTGGCTGTCCATATTGTCTTCTTTGGAGAAGTGTCTGTTTAGATCTTCTGCCCATTTTTTGACTGGGTTGTCTGTTGTTGTATGAGTTGTTTGTGTATTTTAGAGATTAAGTCCTTGTCAGTTGCATTGTTTTCAACTATTTTCTTCCATTCTATATGTTTCCATTGCTATGCAAAAGCTTGAATGTATGATTAGGTCCCATTTGTTTATTTTTGCTTTTATTTCTATTGTCTTGGGAGACTGATCTAAGAAAACGTTTATCAGGCTGATGTCAGAGAATGTTTTGCCTGTGTTCTTTCTCGGAGTTTTATGCTGTTAGGTCTCAGTTATTATTTATTCTTTATATTCTGCATATGAGTCCTTTCTTTTTATTCTGCATGTGAGTCCATATTGCAAATATCCCCTACTCTTCTGTGGCTTTATTTTCATATTCTTGATAGTGTTTCTCAATGAGCCAAAAGTATATTAATTATGTAAAAGCTCAATTCTCTGTTTACGTCTCAAATGGCTTGTGGTTTTTATGCCCTAAGAAATATTGGCCTAGGAGTTCCCCTTGTGGCTGAGAAGGTTAAAGACCTGACATTGTCTCTAGGTAGATGTGGGTTTGATCACTGGCCTTGCTCAGTGGGTTGAGGATCTGCCATTGCTATAAGTTGCAGTGTAAGTTTTAGATGCAACTTGGATCGATGTTGCCATGTCTGTGGTGTAGGCCCCAGCTGCAGCTCTGATTCGACATCTGGCCTGAGAACTTCCGTGTGCCACAGGTGTGACCCTAAAAAGGAAAAAAAAAATTGTCCTATACCAAAGTTACAAAGGTTTTCTTTTAGGTTTTCTTCTAGAGTTTTATAGTTTTTAATTTCATGTAATGTCTATTACACATTTTGAGTTAATCTCCAGTGAAGTAAGGGTCAATATATATATAATTTGCTTTTTAGGGCCACACCCATGGCATATGGAGGTTGCCGGGCTAGAGGTCAAATTGGAGCTACAGCTGCTGACTTGCACCATAGCCACAGCAACACAGGATCCGAGCTGTGTCTGTGACTTCCACCACAGCTCATGGCAATGCTGGATCCCTGACCCACTGAATAAGGCCAGGGATGGAACCCACTTCCTCATGGATACTAGTTGGATTCAATTGTGCTGCGCCACAACTGGAACTCCCTTATGTTTTTTTTTTTTTTTGCAGCATTCCTTTCCCCTTTGAAATGCTTTGGCACCTTTGCAGAAAATCACTTAACTGTACATTTGTGGGTCTATTTCTGGACTGTCTTTGTTCCATTGATTTGCCTGTTACACTATCACACTCTCTTGGTTCCTATATTGTATAGAAAATCTTGGAATTGCTTTGGTCGTTCTGCGTTGTTTTCATTTTTGTGAAAAGTTTAGAATCAGCTTATCAAGTTCTAAAAAAAAATAATCTGCTGGAATTTTTTTTCCATTGCTTAATGAATTTTATTACAGTTATAGGTGTACAAAAATCATCACAACTCAATTTGATAGCATTTGCGTCCCAAACCTTCAGTGCATCCCCCCACCCCCCAGATTGTCTTCTTAGGAAACCATAGGGTTTTCCAGAGTCTGTGAGTCATTATCTGTTCTGCAAAGAAGTTCATTGTGTCTTTTTAGTTTCCACATGTAAGCAGTAGCATCCGATGTTGCTGTCTAATTGTCTGACTGGTTTCACTTCGCATGATAATTTCTAGGTCCATCCATGTTGCTATAAATGTTGTTATTCGTTCGTTTTAATGGTCTGCTGGAATTTTGATTGAGATTATATTCCATCCATGAATCAGTCTGGGGGAGAATTGCCATCTTAACAATGTTTAATCTTCAGATCTTTGAACATGATCTATGTGTCTTTATTTGCGTCTTAATTTTTTTCAGCTGTGTTTTATAATTTCAGTGTACTGGTTTTGCACATACTTCGTTAAATTTACTCCAAAGTATATCATGTTTTTTGACAGTATGGCAAATATAACTGTATTTTTTTATTTCATTTCCCAAATGTTCATTGCTGTTATAAATATAATGGAATTTATATATTGCCCTTGTATCCTATGACCTTGATAAATGCAACTTAGTAGTTCTAGTAGCTGTGTGTGTGTGTGTGCGTGCATGCACACGCACGTGCATGTAGATTCCTTGGGATGTGAAAAACGGTTGTTTTATTTTTTTCCTATCCAATATCTCTACCTTTTTTTTTTGAGCCTTTTTTGGGCAGTTGTTAGAACGTCTAGCACAGTGTTGAGTAGAAGTGATGGGAGAGGGCGTCATTGCCATGGTCACTGTCTTAGGGAGAAGTATTCAGTCTTTTACCGGTAAGCCATGGTGTTAGCTGTAGGTTCTTTGCAGATGCCCTAAAATCTAGCCTGCTTTTAATTATGCCCACTTTCTGGCAGTTCTCAGCGTGTCAGTGATAAAATCCTCGCCCTCAAATATCTTAAATTGGTCTAAGTGCCAAACAATTGCTGAGTTCCTGTGGAGTTTTGTTAATATATATATATTATATATAATATATAATACAATATATAGTATATATATAGGCTTAGAAGTCATGCCTTTGTACGTGGAAGTGAAGAGAAGCCCCGGTTAAGCTGCCCTCCTGTTCCCTCCCCACACACGGACTTGGCTGCATGCATTTCTTTTGGAAAATGCATTTGTAACAGATTGAAATCATCTCAGTTCGCCTCAGGTAATTTGTGCCTCTAACCCCTGCTATGAACGTATTCCTGCATTTGCACAGTGGAGTCCAAACAGTCCTATCACAGCGAATGCCAAGACGGAGAAGGAACTCCGCGTACCTCACTTCCATGGTCTACAGGATGACTGGAGGTTTTATTTCTGTTTAAAATGTAAAATCGTGAAGGTGTAATGTTTTTGTTTGGTAAAGGCAAATTTTAATTCATCCATCAACTATTTTACCAATTTGAGCAGCAGCCTTAAAAAGTGAAGCTTACTCATCTTAATTGCTCTTTTTGTCGTTCAATTGGAATATTTGTTTTTTTGTGTGATGGGCCAGTATTTAGTTTTAAGGTTTTTTTTTTTCCCCTTTTAAAACTACATTAATAGAATGGGGGAAAAAGTCAGTCATTATGTTTTCATGTTTGTACTATATATATATATGTATATATATATATTTTTTTTTTTTCACTTTTTGTTTTACTGGCAAACTTACATGCAGAGAGTTCGGTAAAAGAAAATTTTGTCGTCAGCATCTTTTCTAGTCATTAGTGTTGTTCGTTTCTGTTCATGATTAATCAGGGCAGGAATTTTATTTCTGTAGAGGAGCACGCTAGCTACAGCCCTGAGATGAAGCCGGTCACGGCCAGCCCCAGGCAGCTGTCAGCCCACACAGCACCCTGCAAATCAGACAGAGTGTGGTTTGGTAGGTTGCTTGTGATTTATTTGTCTTCTGGGGAGCATTTTGAGTTTTGCTCTAAGGCAGGGGCGTAGATAAGACAGACAGATTAATGATTAAAAGTCATGAGATGCTTTTGTAAAGTTCTAGTGGAAAACTCTGGCCTGAGAGTCAGGACTCTGCCCTGTCACCACGTCATCTGCTTTTCACCTCTCTGGGGATGTGAGTGAGGCAATCTTAACGATCTCTTCTGGTCCTGAA
Organism: Catagonus wagneri; assembly: GCA_004024745.2. Taxonomy (NCBI): domain Eukaryota; kingdom Metazoa; phylum Chordata; class Mammalia; order Artiodactyla; family Tayassuidae; genus Catagonus; species Catagonus wagneri. The sequence continues at coordinate 1,655,127 of PVHT020004020.1, forward strand.
GGTCAATGACTCTCTTTTCTCATTTTACAATATAATGAGTTATTATTACTGTTGTTGTTTGGAGGCCCTGGAGACTTTGACCAGTGGGGAAGGAAGGACAAGGCAGTTAAGTTGTTAAACATTTTTATGTTTAACAAGGCAGTTAAGATAATTAAAGGCAAACTGAAGAGTCTCGTCTTCAGCCATTTAAGCGATGCTCGTTGCTGTCCTGATCGTGACCTTGCCCCTCAGTCCCAGGGCTGTGGGGCCTTTATCAAGTTAGATTGCAGAGCGTGGACTGGTAGTGGCTAACTCTTGATATGTCTGCCCTTTAGGCTTCTCCTCTATGCTTAGCCCAAACCCACCTCTGCCTGGGATTTTCTGTGGACTCAGACAGCAGAGGCAGAGGCTGTCCTGTCCTGGCAGAGGCAGGTACCACACTAGAGGTTAGAGCCTTTCCAAAGGTGTATATGGATCATCGGCATCCAGGTCACTTAAGAGTGCTTCCAGACTTGCAGCATCAGAATCTAAGGTCAGGGTCCGGGAATATGCCCATGAACTGTTTACCAGCAGATAGATTGCATGCTGGGGTTTGAGTGCCATTCATATAGGAGGGTGGCCAAGAGAGTGACGACTCAAAAATGGTTCCAAGCTGACATAATAGAAATGAGCTTCCAAACACATCACTGCCTCTGTTGTTTCACAATAGCTTTTAATTGTTCAACAACCAGTGTTTTGTCCTTCAAACTCATCATTCTGCAAAATCAAGAGATGTCATTTTAAGTAGTATCAAGTGCTGTAAGATAAAATCAAATGATATGACTCGTAATGACAAATCGTAAGGTGACACTCATCGCATGGAGTCCGTGGCCTGAATGGAAGGTTAGGGAAACTTATAGGTGTCTCATGGGAGTCAGGTTTAATTCATTGTCTTCTGATGAGTAGATTTACATTGGGATTTGGCACCTGAGCTCAGTAGCTAGCTACAGGACCTGCCAGTGAGTAGTGGGTAAGCTGCATCCCCAGTTTCCTGTTGGAGATGTCACAGCTGCTGTATGTTGAAGGACAGCAAGGCAGAGGGAGTGGATACCAACTGAAACCTTCTAAGGGCATCCTGAGCTGTTGCTCCTAAAGAACGGGTCCCGGTTGTCAGCCACAGACTAAGATGGAATCAGTAGTTTCAGAAGACGTGTTTTATACCTGCTTGCCTTTGAATCCTGCTGCCAGATGGCCTCTCATTGACGCTCTTCTATTAGCCATAATACATCAGTTATTACAGACAATACCATCTCCCCCGTTCTTCCAACTCTATCTCCCTCTCAACCCACGGTAACAGGCAGGGTTCCTGCTGTTGACCACATCAAGAGCATTTGACAGAATTCAACACCCAATCATTTTAGAAGTTCTCGGCCACCTTGGACTAGACATCAACAGCAAAAAAAAAAAAAAAAAAAAAAAAAACCAACAACAAAAAAAACCTCGCAGCTAACATTGTATGAATGATGCAAGGCAGAATGCTTTTCCCTTAATGTTGAGAAAATCATTTTGGCTGCAAAGAATGGATTGTAGAGAGATGGGCAAAAGTCAGGGATTTAATGGCATCTGGGAGGTTATTGCAGTAGTTCAGACAAAGTAGTTCATGAAGTTTGACTTGGGTAACAGCAAGAGAAATGAGAGGTGTTTCAGAGGCCAAATTGACCAGGCTTATTCACAGATTGGATATGGGGATTGAGCGAGTTTTATAAGGGTAACTCAACTGGGTGGGCAGTGCTGCCATTCTCTGAGCAGGAAGATGGGAAGTGCCTCACCCTCTATACACCCTCTATACACATTTGAAAATGTATTAAACCACACAGGCCTTCCTGACGTCCCATACGCATTGAAGGAAAAACACAAGTCTCATGAAGTAAATTGCTGTGAAGATGTGCCATACAGAAATAATGGAGAAGTGAGACTATATATATATATATATTTTTTTTTTTTTTCAAGGTGCCCTGTAACAGAACTCTTTAACATACTATCTAATTTAGGTATCACTAGAGCCATATGAGAGGAAATCTTTCTGGATACCTGTTTTTGGATGAGAAATTGGAGTCTTGGATTTATTAAGTGATTTATCCAGTACTGATCAACTTTGAAAGTTTTTGTATGTATATTAAAATAACTGTTCAATATGGAATGTGGCAAATACACACACGTGCACACACGCATACACACAGTGATACAAAGTGCAGGTTCCACAGGGAGGTCCAAGGATGGAAGAGGACAACATACGCTCATTCCTCCAGCCCCCAGCTGGGCTAGGAGTAACCAAACCCATAGCCTCTCTACGCCCAGCCTGTCCAGGAGACCTGCACCAGTGCCAGCGGCTCTGAGAAAGCCGAGGAGATGGGTGATAGTGGACAGAGGTGGTGGCAACCTGGGGACTGACACGCTCTCACTGCCCCAGGCTCCAGAGGAGGAGGGTATTTTTTGCTTTTTAGGGCCACACCGGGGCATAGGGAAGTTCCCAGGCTAGGGGTCAAGTTGGAGCTACAGCTGCCTGCCTACACCGCAGCTCGCGGCAATGCCGGATCCTTAATCCACTGGGAGAGGCCAGGGATCGAACCCACATCCTCATGGATCCTAGTCGGGTTCGTTAACTGCTGAGCCACGAAGGGAACTCCTGTTTGTTTGTTTGTTTTTACCTCAATCTTTGTATTCCAGTGTCTCAACCTTTCAGTGCTCCAGTGAAGGTTAATTTCAGCTCTAAAGAGAGTCGTCAGAGAGAATTCTGGTCTCTGTAGGCTTGGGCCTGTTGGACTGGCTATGTCCCTTTTCTCTCCAGCTCAATCCTACTTACGCTTCAAGGCTCAGTTCAGATTGTTCAGCTCCCCTGGATCTTTCATGCCCATTTCTGCATACTGACTTCTTTCATAGTTAAAAAAATTTATACTTTATTTCATACCCTATGTCCAAGTAGTATTTTTTCGACATGTCATCAGCATAAAAATCGAGCCGTTTTACATTCTTTTTTTTCTGTACTAAGTCTTTAAAGTCCAATGTGTATCTTACACTTAGAGCACATCTCAGCTTCGCCATGTCCCTGTTGTCACCTGCTGGCTTCGCTGTCTCCCCCTCCTCCTCCACCTCCATCACCTCCCCTTCCACTGCTACCGAGAAAATGGTACCCTTTCCAGTTGTCTCTTCCTGGCCTGTGCCCCCACGACACCTGACACCCAGATCCGTCTACACCACGGAGCCTTCTCCCCAGCAGGGCCTAGCAGCTCTGTCCCCTGAGAGCTGTTTCTCAAGCTGCTGTCCATTGCCACCCAGGCAGAAGCTGCTTCCAGGCCCTCTTTGAGGGGAAGCCTCTGCCTGCTCCGTTTTGGTGGGGCTTTGTGACCGGGACCCTTGTGGACCTGGGCACCGTGGTCACAGCTCAAGGGTCCCATGGTGTACCCCCACCCCCCGGAGCCTGGGGCAGTGAGAGCTTGTCAGTCCCCAGGTTGCCACCATCTCTGTCCACCATCACCCGTCTCCTTGGCTTTCTCGGAACCACTAGCCCTGGTGCGGGTCTCCTGGACAGGCTGGGAGTAGTGAGGCTGCCGGTTTGGTTACTCCTAGCCCAGCTGGGGGCTGGAGGAATGAATGTGTATTGTGCTCTTCCATCCTTGGACCTCCCTGTGGAACCTGCACTTTGTATCACTGTGCGTATGCGTGTGTGCACGTGTGTGCATTTGCCACATTCCATATTGAACAGTTACTTCTATATACATCCATTCATTTGTACGTCCATTATTTTCTCCACCAAAAGCTATCAAATGCCCATGTACCGGCACTATTCTAGGTGGTAGTTCTGTATCTGAGTCTAGACTCCTCTGTTATGCTTGAAGATTTTTTTGGTTGTTAGGAAGACTCAGGTCCTGGGTCAGAACACAAGTGTAGGACCGGCTGAAGGCAGGAGGGGTGGGGGCTTCTCTCTCAGCCTTGTTCTCTTGGGCCTGGATGCTGGAGAAAAATGAGGTACTTCAGGTGCCCTGGGTGTGGAGAAAGGCTGGTGTCCACTAGATGGAGATTGATCTGAATTTATGTGAGTTCAGGTGATGAATGGAAGAAGAATTTTATTTTCCAAGCTGTTTCTCTGCCTATTTCTTTGACCAGTGTCCTTTGAGTTTGAACTTAGCGTGAATGACCATCTTAGCAATTCTTTGTTTTTTTTTTCTTTCTCTCTCTCTCTCTCTTTTTTTTCTTTCTTCTTTTTTTTTTTTTGCTTTTTAGAGCCTCACCTGTGGCATATGGAGGTTCCCAGGCTAGGGGTCAAATTGGAGCTCAAGCTACTGGCCTACACCACAGCCACAGAAATGCCAGATCTGAGCCTCGTCTGAGACCTATACCACAGCTTACAGCAGTGCCCAATCCTTAACCCACTCATCAAGGCCAGGTATCAAACCCACATCCTCATGGATTCTAGTCAGATTTGTTTCCACTGTGCCACAGTGGGAACTCTCCCATCTCAGTGATTCTAACAATGACAATTGAGAATCAAAAGATTTAAGATTTGGAGTTCCCGTTGTGGCTCAGGGGTAATAAACCCAACTAGTATCCATGAGAATGCGGGTTTGGTCCCTGGCCTCGTTTAGCAGGTTAAGGATCTAGTGTTCTGGTGAGCTATGGTGTAGGTCGCAGATGTGGCTCGGACCTGGTGTTTTTGTGGTTGTGTCGTAGGTCAGCAGCTGCAGCTCCAATTCAACCCCTAGCCCAGGAACCTCCATAAGCTGCAAGAGGGCCCCATAAAGCAAAAAAAAAAAAAAAAAAAAAAGAGACTCTTTTGATTGTGAAGGATATAGAACGAACCTGCATGTGGTTATAAAGAGAACACCGAATCCTAACCACTAGACCACCAGGGAGCTGCATGTGTTCTTACAGAATGCTCCTAGTCAGAGGCGTGTTTTTCTGGGTCATAAGAGAGCACGCTTGTTAACCTAGGAAGGGTGCGATGTCAGTGGACTAGAAAAGCATCACTTTGCTGTTTTCACAGGAGTGAGGAAGGGGGTAGAGTTGCAGCTTTTCAGCTCTCTACCTTTCTCTGCTATCTTAGCCCCGAGAGTCCTAAAGTAAAGCGAAGACAAAGGGTTAAAGCAGGTAGTTTTCTTTGAGAAATGATACCAGATACCATGAGTGAGGCAGAGTGAAATAGGGAAGGCAGCAGAGCCAATACGGGAAGGTACTGTTAATACACAGATGACTAAGAAGCACATGAAAAAGCGCTCAGTGTCCCTAGTCATCATTCAGATTCCAATCACAGCAAGACACTTCCTGCCTGCCTGCTTAAATGGGCTAAATTACAAAGACTGGCAGCAGCAAACGTTGAGGCTGGGGAATGATTGGAGCTCTCATAAACCGTTGGGACAAGCATCAGGTGGGACAACCTCTTAACGACAAATATGACAGCTTCTCCTACAACTAAACGTACAGCTCTATGACCCAGCAGTTCCATCCCTCAATCCTTACCCCATGAAGATATCTCTACATAACCAGAATGGTCACAGCGGCGTTACTCATAATAGTCAAAAACTAGGAAGAGCATCTTTCAAGAAGGATGGATACGCCAACCAGCGTGTTCATGCAGTGGAGTCCTGCTTGGCGGTAAAAGGAAGGCTAGTGAAACAGTGATATGGAAAAATACTCAAACATGCTGGGTGACAGAAGCCTTACACTAAAGAGTTCTCTGTGGTTCCATTTACTGTGAAATTCTAGAACAGGCAGAACACATCTATGGTGGGGAAAAATCACACCAGTGATTTGTGTGGAGATGGAAACCGACAGAAGCTGGGCCTGAGGGAATGCTCATATCTTCAGAGGTTTTGGGTCACGCAGGTAAATTTATTTTTCAGAAATTATTGGCTGGTATACTTGAGATTTCTTTATTTCCCTGAATATAAGTTTGACCTTAAAAAAATCATGGATACTGAATTCTCATTAATGGTGTGCATGCTGAAGTGTGTAGAGGTGAATTGTACTGTTGTCTGCAAATTACTTGGAGATACATTTAAAAATAAGATAGAGGGTTCACGTTGTGTCGCAGTGGAAACGAATCTGACTAGTATCCCTGAGGATGCGGGTTCAGTCCCTGGCCTTGCTCAGTGGATCTGCAATTTGGCGTTGCCATGAGCTATAGTGTAGGTAGCAGATGTGGCTCAGATCCCGCGTTGCTGTGGCTGTGGGGTAGGCCAGTGGCTGCAGCTCCGATTTGACCCCTAGCCTGGGAACCTCCATGTGCTGTGGGTGTGGCCCTAAAAAAGCAAAAAAGCAAAAAAAAAAAAAGCTATATTAGTAGGTAGCTAAAGGGATAGATAAGTGCATAGAGCTGTAATAAAGGGAAGGGTTAAATGTGAGTTGTACAGTCTAGGTGGTAGAAGGAGGGATTTTAATTTGTACAATTCTTTCAAGTTCTCTGTGTTTGAAAACTTTCATGGTCAAAAGTGGGGTAAAAAGAAAAATGCATGATCAAGTTAGAGACAGTTGAGAAGCTAGTGCTCAAGCCTCCCAGAACCTTCTCAGAGGCCTTATGAGAGCCACCTCAGAACCTAACACCCGAGTATTGAAAGGGAAAGCATTGATCCGTTGGTTTCCTTCTCATTGTACTGGTGTTGGGAGGCATCTTGCAAATGTCCCACACCTAAGAGAATTCCCAGTATAGGAAGCTTAAGATCCCTGTCCTGGGCTGAGGTGAGGTGCTTCAGATTACGCCTGGGGGCAGCAGGTCAAAGCCTGTGCAGAAGGGGTCGCCTGCAGCAATGCTGCAGTTAATAGTGAAACAAGAGGATATAAGTGCTGCAAAAGGATTATGTTAGTTACATATCATTGTATAAGGAATTATCCCCGAGGAGTTCCCATTGCGGCACAGAAATGAATCTGACTAGGATCCATGAGGTTGCAGGTTCGATCCCTGGCCTCACTCAGTGGGTTAAGCATCTGGTATTGCCATGAGCTGTGGTGTAGGTCACAGAGGTGGCTCGGATCTGGCATTGCTGTGTCTGTGGTGTAGGCCGGCAGCTGTAGCTCCGATTTGACCCCTAGCCTGGGAACCTCCATATGCTGCGGGTGTGGCCCTAAAAAGCAAAAAAAAAAAAAAAGGAATTAGCCCCAAATTTAGTGTCTTACAACAAGCAAGCAATTATTACCCACAGTTTCTAGGAGTCAGGAATCTAGGAACAATTTAACTGGGTAGTTCATGTCTCCCACGACATTATATCTGAAAGCTTGATTAGGGCCGAAAAATCCCTATCCAAAGTGGCTTACCGCCTGGCTGTTGGCCAGAGGCCTTAGTTCCCCGCCAACGTGGGCCTCGCTGTAGAGGATGGAGTCTCCTTACAACATGGCAACTGGCCTCCTCCAGTGAGAGAGGAAAGAGGAAGAGAGAAAGAAGTATCACAGTGCCTTTTATGACCTGGTCTCAGAAGTCAGACAATGTCACTTCCACCATATTCAGTCCCTTAGTAATGAGTCACTAAGTACAGTGCACACCCAAGGGGAAGAGAATTAGCCATCACCTTCTGAAGGAAGGAGCATCACAGAATGTGTGGATAGGCCACAAGGTATTTCTAGTAGAGTTCAGCCTTTGTTCTTCTTGCCTGCTTTTCTATTCTGTGTTAAACCCAGTCTGTCTAGGGTCTTCTTCAAATTTCGACCTGCTCCAAACTCTACAAAGATTTAATACAGGAAGGTTAGTAAAAAAAGATTACGATCCCTTCTACTGCAGCAGGTCCCAAGTCCATAATTCATATTTGTCATCTCCCTTTGCTGCTGTCTGCTCTAGATTTCTCTTACCTCGGCCGTTGCTTGGGCTGATGGAGGTTGCCTTGCTGATGGATGACTCAGACCTTCACCTCTGGGGGACTAGGCCTCTAGCTGTCTTTGTAAGGCCGTGATTGCTGCAACTGCCATTTCATCATCACCAATCATGGGATCACTCAATATCCCAGTGAACTGAATCTGCTGTGTTCCAGAACACTCCTCCCCGTGCACGTGATTTAAGAGCAGCCTTAGCTCTTCATAGCAGTCAGAGTCAGTTACTCTTCCCGATATAATAACCCCTTTCTCGGCTTGCTAGTCTGTGGCCATGAGGAGCCCAAAATGAACAGGCGGAAGTCAGAGACTCAAGTTCGGCGGAAACCCTACCGTTTCCCCTGGGGAAAGAGTCTCTTACCTGAACAAGGGACGGTTTAATTCAACAGAAAGTAATTTGTGGGAATGGGAAACACAAATTTTAACTAGATGATGAAGAGTGATGGTGAGTCAGGGGCCAATCCTACTTTCACCTCCTGACTCCTGGACCAGTAATGCTAGACGCTGGGGACGTGGCCCTAGACACCTGCTATTAGCACATAGCTGCAGCGTTCTCAAGGACGCAGTCCCAACAACAGAATGTCGTCCCTGAGCTGGCAATTAGGCTGGGTTTTTCGAAGAACTTTCCAGGAGCTGCTTGCAGCCATGAGGGAGTGAGCCAGTCCGGAATTAGCTTTTGAACCTAAACAAGTAGAGAACTAAACAAAATATGGGGAGTCGTTTTCCAACACTGGGCAAGAGTCAGAGAAGATTGTGATTCCTGGGAAACGGGAAACAAATGGGACAGGACCTATTATTGCAAAGGCTTTCTGCTTGTAGGTAGCTCCCAAACTGCTGGGGGAGGGGGAACTATATGGAATGTGACAATCTCCCTGAAATAAGTAAGTAGAGATTGTAGTTCTAGAAGTCCAAGGTAACTGTCATTTGCAAGACAGAAGAGTACCTGAGAGGAGAGAGTTATGCAAAAAGAACTGAAGGAGTCTGTGTAGGAATCCCCCTGAGTCTTTGTCTGAATAATCAGGAACACAAAGTGTTCTAGAGATGGATAGTGGAGTGATGGTTGCACAGCGGTGTGAATGTACTTAATGCCACTGAGTAGTAGTCTTAAAAATGGTTAAAATAGTAAATTGTATGTGTGTACATTTTACCGCAATAAAAAAAATTTTTTTTTGGAGTGCCCGTTGTGGTGCAGAGGAAACAAATCCGGCTAGTATCTATGAGGATGTGGGTTCGATCCCTGGCTTTGCTCAGTGGGTTAAGGATCCAGCAGTGCTGTGAGCTGTGGTGTAGGTCGCAGAGGCGGCCTAGATCCCGAGTTGCTGTGGCTGCTGTGTAGGCTGGCAAATGTAGCTCTGATTCAAGCCCTAGGCTGGGAACTTCATATGCTATGGGTGCAGCCCTAAAAAGCAAAAAAGAAAAAAAAAAGAAAAAATTTAAGTTGTCACTGCTGTTCAAGTTGTCACTACCTATCCTATTGGCCAGGTCACTCAGTGATGATGACAAAAGTCAAAGAGCTGAATCAAAGGAATCCAGTTATGAAAAGTGGGATCTATGTGTATTTCCTACAAACTTTTAAAAAGTTAGATGCTTGTAGAAATTTCAATTACATTTTGCCTCTGTCAATTCCTAATGGAAACTTTCTGCAATCTGTCATAAATGGATACTCAAAAGGAAAAAATAAGTCTACTCTAATATTTCTCCTTGTCTGAGCTTTCTGACTCCTTTCTCAGAACTGTGTCAGGAAAGTTTCAGCAACTGAACTTTATTTATTGTAGGCCATTCACCTCAAGAAACTATCCTTGCGGTGGGTAGTTTCTCTTGCCAGGATGGTTTAAATCGAGGAAGAGTGCTCTCATGTCAGGAAATTCTCTTCTGTCCATTCACGCTCCCTGGTCCAGCATCCTTAAGACTGGGTCTCACTAGCCTGTCCAGTTTCCCAACTGAAGGCATTAATTAATCAACCTTCAGTCCATTCAGTAAAACTGTTTCCTACTGGAACAGGGATATATTTTCCCCTCTTGTGCTGCGACCTGTCTCTGGTTATCCTGGAGACAGAGTGGAGGTGGGAGAGGACCTTGAAGGGAATAAGTATCTTTCAAGGCAAGAGTCAGGTAAAGTCTTTGCACGTTCTCCTGGCCAGGTGGGGTGGTTCTCTTCTAGCAAGAGGAAGGCAGGTTCTGCTTCCCTAGGGATTAAAGTCAATCTAGGGACAACATTCTCAGAGTTGTCTACGCTATCCCAGGTCTTAAGATCTTCAACTTTTCCTAGAAGGGCCCTGACTTTGAAACAGGAGACCTGTTGAGACTTTGTATTCTGTCTCCCTTTGACTTTGTCACCTTATGATCCACTTGTTTGTTTACTATTCAGGACAATATTTCCCGCAGCTGCAGGAGATGACGTGTTTTAAACGTTGCCATGGACACCTTCCGGAGTTCACAGTACGCTTGAGTTGATTGTTGGCTAACCTGAATCCATCAGTTTGCTGTCTTCAAGGCTTCAAAGCAGTTTACAAAAGCCAATGAATTCCCCCATCCCTTGTCGTTATCATTGCTTCTGTATTGTTCAAGTTCACAGTGACCACATGGCCCAGAGCTTCTCCTGTCCACCATAGGTGAGAGCCTTAACTAGGTTGCTGTTGGATCTGCCGTGGGGTCCTTTCTCCTGTCCATCTACAACATTCTATCCAAAGGGAGCCTCACTACTTAACACTTCGGGATCGTGCAGGTGTGACTGCCAGGAAGCTTTCCAGAAGCATCACAGATCTTGGTGTCAGAGAAACCCTGGGCCAAATTCCAGAGATCCATAGTATGGGCCCAAGTGCTGTCCGGTGACGCCTGTGCGGAGCTGGTTGCCGGCAGCAGTGGCTGGGGTGGATGGCAGGGCCAGGATGAGAATGTCACCCAGGACCCTGGGACCCCAGAAGCTCTGCCACCAGCCAAGCGTTAGTGTACAAAAACTCGTCAGCCCATTCTGAGCACTTGCTCGAGCTCAAGTCAGTTGGAGGTCAATTCCTACGTGTATTTGACCAGATCTGGGTCAAAGTCTATTCACCTAATCGATTTCCTGACTGCGCTGTTATCTGTGTGGTTCTGATACTGGGTTCGGTCTGAATCTGAGGGCCGTGATCACAAATGCATTCTTCCGTGGACTAAAGGAGAAACCAGGCGGAGGAGTCCCAAACTCACTAACATCTTTACTTGCAGCCAGCCCTGAACCCGAGGGCTATTTCATTCACCAACATAGCTTTGAAGACAGTTTTTAGGATCTAAACTCTGTCTGAATAAGTTTATTTCCCTGTTCAGTTATTAGGTATGTAACCTACTTTATGATCCATTATGTCCACATAAAAAACTACTAATATTTTCCTGATCTGTTTGTTAATGAAGGTATCTTCTGATTTAAAAAATATCTCCAGGAGTTCCCATTATGGCTCAGCAGGTTCGGACCCTGACACAGTGTCTGTGAGGATTCGGGCTTGATCCCTGGCCTCACTCAGCAGGTTAAGGATCCAGCGTTGCTGTGAACTGTGGTGTAGGTTGCACACTCGCCTAGGATCCCGTGTTGCTGTGGCTGTGGTATAGGCCGGCAGCTGCAGTTCCTAGCCTGGGAACTTCCATATGCCATGGGTGTGGCTGTTAAAAAAATAAATAAATAAAAGGAAACAATATCCAGTATGGAAAAAAATGGATTCATTTATTAGACGGTAATCATTCCTTTTTTTTTTTTTTTCGGTCTTTTGTCATTTTAGAGCCACACCCACGGTGTATAGAGGTTCCCAGGCGAGGAACTGCAGCTGCCCACCTACACCACAGCCACAGCAACGTGGGATCCGAGCCGCGTCTGCAGCCTACACCACAGCTCACGGCAACACAAGATCCTTAACCCACTGAGCAAGGCCAGGGATCGAACCCTCAACCTCATCGTTCCTAGTCGGATTCGTTAACCACTGAGCTACAACGGGAACTCCCGTAATCATTCTTTTAAAAAGTTATAAGTGCTTGAGGATTTTTCAAAACATTTTATTATGGAAAATTTTAATTGTACAGGAATTAGAAAGAATAGAATGGTGAATCGCCATGTACCTGACAGCTGGCTTATAGAGGATCTTTACCAAGATTCCAAAGGAGCCCAGGGTTCTAGGCGTACTTCGCAGATAGCCAGGATGGCTTCTGCAAGAGAAGAATGTTTTTCTCACTATTCTCATTACCGCTTGAGCAAGTGATCACATTGCCCCCCTGGAAATGGGTTTCTTCCCCTCCAGTGGGTTTTATTTAACCAGAGCAGGTCCAGAGCAGGCATGAAGAAGGGTCTAGCTGTGTCTGCAAAGGGAGCAGCATCTTCCTGTTTCTCAGTAATTCACCCTAAACTGGTGCCGATACCTGCCGGAGTTTTATTTAGCTCTGTTCTTCCTCTCCTTCTGCTGAGATATCATGTGTTTTCTTGGACTGTGGGATTCAGTCTGTGACCTTCACACGGGCTCCAGTGTTTCCTTCTGTTGTATTTCACAGCAAATGAATTGACATAACGTCACCAATCTTACTTCTACATCGTTTGACTCTCGCATTTCTGTCAGTCTAGGCTGCTCACTGTTTTCCATCTTCGTTCAGGGAAACCAGAAAAAAAAATTGCTTTGAAATTGAATTTCTTTGAGTATGTTTTTCTAATGAAACTCTGTGATGGCCTTGATTGTGTTTTTCCAAATGTCCGCCCATTTCACTTCTGTTTTCACACTGAGACACAGTTCTTTTTCACAGTCTGGGGGCACAGAAGAAAATGTGGTCTGTATTCTTTGCTGATCAGAACCCATATGGACTTCTGGCCTTTATTTTGGGCACTGCATTTGAAAGGATATAAACTGGAGTGCACCAGGGGGAGAGCTAACAGGTTGTTCTGGGAGCAGTATACGGAGAGGAGTTCACTGTGGAGAAATGAAGACCCGGCAGAGACACGGTAGCTCTCTGCAAAAGCACAATTGAAATCTAATGATGACCAGCGAGGGGGAAATTAGAGGAAGGCAAATTTCAGACTGTTGTAAGATTAGATTAGAAATATCCAGCACTTAAACTAGATTGTCTCCTAAAGTGAATTCTTCTCCCTAGGAGTCAGATAAATGCCAGATAACATCTCTCGGGAATATACTTCTAAAGGCGATTCCCAGGGAATTCCCATCGTGGCTCAGCAGAAACAGTCTGACTAGGATCCATGAGGACGCAGGTTCCATCCCTGGCCTAGCTCAGTGGGTTGACAGCCTGGTGTTGCTGTGAGCTGTGGTGTAGGTCGCAGATGCGGCTCGAATCTGGCATTGCTGTGGCTGTGGTGTAGGACGGTAGCTGTAGTTCCAATTTGACCCCTAGCCTGGGAACCTCCATGTTGCCTTGGGCGCGGACATAACTAACTAACTAAATAAATAGGATTCCCAGTAATAACAGAAAACCTTTGTAGAGACTTATTTTGTGCCACCTACTACTCTGAGCATATCACGGATTTAATCCTCACAGCAGCCTTATGAAATAGGCACTTAAGATCCACAGGCTTTTATCCTAAAGCCTTAAGACCAAATGTGTTTTAAAATTCTTTGGCGTCACTAAACAGAAAAAGACTCACAAAGATTTTGAAACCAAATTTACAGTTACCATAGGGGAAATGTTGGGGGGGCGTCGGTTAGGGATAAAATGGGAGTTTGGGATTTACATATACACACTGAGGAATATATGTAATATGTGTAATATAGTAATATTATGCATAATAATATAATAATATAAATAATGTACATAATAGTATGTAATATACATAATAATATGTAATATGTGTAATATAGTAATATATGGCTGAGTAACAAGGACCTACTGTCTAGCACAGGGAAACCTACTCAGTACTCTGTAGGGACCTATATGGGAAAAGAATCCGAAAAGGAATGAATATATGGACACGTATAACTGAACCACTTTGCTATACACTGGCAGCTAACACAATGTTGTAAGTCAACTATGCTGCAGTAAAATTTAAAAACATTCTTTGGATTTTTGAAAGGTACTTGGCATACCTCCCTTAGGTTAGGAAGCACTCCCACGGCATAGTCACCTATAGTAATATTTCTGTGCTGAGGCATATGGATTTAACATTAAGTAGAATAAATACTTTTACATGAATTGGGTTAGATTTTGCTGCCAAATGAGCTCAGATTAGCTCTTCCCACAAAACAGGTTTTGAAATAACTTTAGATTGGAGTTCCCGTTGTGGCTCAGCGGAAACGAATCTGACTAGCATCCACAAGGACGCAGGTTTGATCCCTGGCCTCGCTCAGTGGGTTAAGGATTCAGCGTTGCCATGAGCTGTGGTGTAGGTCGCAGACACGGCTGTGGCTGTGGTGTAGGCCAGCAGCTGCAGCTCCGATTGGACCCCTATCATGAGAACCTCCATGTGCCGCAGGTGTGGCCCTAAAAAGACCAAAAAACCCACAAAACTTTAGATTTATGGATTCTGAATTACAGATGAGGGAATATGGACACTTTGCTGTCTCCAGTTTGCAGATGCAAACCGTGAGGCACAGAGATTAAATGACTTGCTCAAAGTCATACAGCTTCCACACAGGTAGAAGCCAAGTTCAAGCCTTGCCCTTCACCCTCACACGTACTGCTTCTCACTATGCTCTGTCTCCTCTTGATGAGTTGAGCTAAATCCCTTCAAGCATCTCTTCCAATTCTGCAAGTCTTCGATTTCCTGACTTTAGCCTGCTTCAGGCTCTTCAAGTTCATCAGCTGCTAGTGATGAATTATGGAGATACCAGTATCTGTTCCCAGGGGCCAGATCGAAATAAGATACTTGGAAAAAGGAGATCACCTCTTCCTGCTCCAAATGATTTGTTTCTCGCAGCGGGCATTTTGGTGTAATTACTCTCCAAGCACTAGGCAAAGCCCGCTGAAGAGTAAACTTCTGTGTCATCGTGATTTGTCTTCAGTGAACTTCTTTCGTATCTTTCACCAGTCCTTGTTACCCAGATCGACACCATATGAGTCCCAATGGCTCAGTTTTGCCCTCTTTTTTTTTTTTTTTTTTTTTTTTTTGTCTTTTTAAGGCTGCACCGGTGGCACATGGAGGTTCCCAGGCTAGGGGTCCAATCAGAGCTGTAGCCACCGGCCTACACCACAGCCACAGCAATGCCAGATCCGAGCCGTGTCTGCAACCTACACTGCAGCTCATGGCAATTCCAGATCCTCAACCCACTGAGTGAGGCCAGGGATTGAACCTGCATCCTCGTGGATCCTAGCCAGGTTAGTTTCCACTGAGTCACAATGGGAACTCCTAATTTTGCCCTCTTTCCAGCCATGTTTCAGGACTGACTTTTCCCAGGAAAGGGGTCAATGCCTCTTAACCTTTCTTCTGCCATCTAGAGATGCATTATAGAGTAGTGGAAAGAAAAAGGATTTAGACATTCAGATGTCTGAATTTAGGATCCAGATGTGCAAAGTTGGCAAAGCCACTTAACTTCACTCGTCAGTTTGTAAAATGGGATAGGTAATGCTTACCCAGGGATGAATTCAGGTTTTGTGGGCCTTGAAGTTTATACTCTTTGGGGGAACCGTTTTTAAACAAAAGAATACAAATCAGGTGGGTGCAGAATGTATGTTTATTTAGACATCATGCCCATGGCCATTATAAGGGGAAGTACGATGCTTTGGAAGCTGGAATGTGAAGAAACCATCCTCTTAACAAAAGGCTTTTGTGTGCGTGTGAATATATTGCTAGGGCCCCTTCCCAGAGTTAGGAAGCTGTCTGTTTAATGAAGGGTCCCCATGTGTAAGATTCATTAGAGTCATGGTAGATTTGCTTCTGTGTCAACCTCATATAGAGTTGTGAGAATTAAATCACAAGACTAAATATATACAAACCTGTTTTGTAATCACTAAGCACTGTGCAGTATTAATCTTTATTCTGAGGCCTGAAACCAAGCATAAACGATTATTCAATAAATGACACAGTGGATGAAAGTTGCTCTCACCAGAGTGCTATACAGGTTTGTTGTATTCCTTCTCCCTAGGCCTTGGAAAAAACATATCAGAATAATACATGCACACATTTTTACAAAAGAGTCAGATATTGGTAGAAGGCTTGCAACAGAAAATAGCAATCCCACTCCTCACCCTACATATTTTCTAATTCCACTTTCCAGAGTCCATACATTTCTTCCATATTGCTAAATTATATTTATTGTTTTCTCCAGATTTATCAGTGTTGGATAATATCTAGTTACTTTCTGTTATGGTACATAAGGATTTCATTTTCTTCTTGTTCTCCCAGTATAGTTAGAGTACAATTTTACGACTTAATATGAAATGTTGTTTGCAGCTGAACAATGGTGAACTATGATTATGTTTCTTTTTATATGCATCTTTTTTATTTTCCTAAAGTTGATAAGTGTGTCTTTTTTTTCATTTCTTAGTTTTTTGTTGTATGTATACTTGGATGCTATTCTCCACCATAGCATTTAATTTTCCCATGCCCGTGGCTTTCGGGAAGTTCCCAGGCCAGGGATCAAACACGCATCAAAGCAGTGACCTGAACTGTTGCAGTGACAACATCAGATCCTTAACTTGCTGTACCACAAGAGAACTCCCACCATAGTATTTTATGTATTTTCCACACAATTAAATTCCCCACCCTGCAGAGAGCCATGGAGCCCTCTGTCTTATTCCAGATTGCTCATGATGCTGAGCAATGAGATGGAACTTCCATTAGCCATCATCCGAGAAATTCCTTCATCTCTCTACAACTTGACTTTTCTATTTCCTGAATTCCTCATCTTCCTCCTTTCTTGGTTTAGTCCCTCTAAAAAGAGGTGGATCTTATTCTCCAGGAGCTTTCTGAGGAAAGCCATATGGGAGGTAAGTTAACTGAGACTCTGAATGTGTCAAAACGTCTTTATTTTAGTCTTATAGTTGACTGGTCATTTAGGTGAACATAGACTTGTAGGTTTAAAATCATTTCGCTCAGAATTTGGAAGGTGTTCTCTTGTCTTCTGACTTCTGGTATTGCTCTGAAAAGTTCTGCCGTCCTGATTCCTAATCCTTTGTTTATTTTATTTATTTATTTTTATTTATTGGAGTATAGTTGACTTACAATGTTGTATTAGTTCCAGGTGAAGAGCAAAGTGAATCAGCCATGCATATAAATACATCCATTCTCTTTTCCCATATAGGTTATTTATTTTTATTTATTGGAGTATAGTTGACTTACAATGTTGTATTAGTTTCAGGTGAAGAGCAAAGTGAATCAGCCATACATATAAATATATCTATTCTCTTTTCCCATATAGGTTATTACATATGATTGAGTAGATTTTCCTGTGCTGTATAGTAGATTCTCATTAATCGTCTGTTTTATACAGTAATGTGGATATGTTATTCCCACCCTCCCAATTCTTCCCCCCCCAACGATTTCACCTATAGTAACAATAAGATTGTTTTGAAATCTGTGACTTTCTGTTTATGAGTAAGTTCTTTTGTATTATTTTTTATTATATTCCACATATAAGTGATATCATATGATATTTGTCTTTGACCTACTTTATTCAGTATGAGAATCTCTAGTTGCATCCATATTGCTGCAGATGGAATTTTTCATTCTTTTTATGGCTGTATAATATTCCACTGTGTATATGTGACACTTCTTTAATTCTCTGTTGATGGACATTTAGGTTGTTTCCATGTCTTGGCTATTGTAAGTAGTGCTACAATGAACACTGGGATGCATGTATCTTTTTGAATTATGTTTTTCGCCAGATACATACCCAGGAGTGGAATGGCTAGGTCATATGGTAGTTCTTTATTTTGTTTTTTAGGGAATCTCCATACTGTCCTCCATAGTGGTTGCACTAACTTACATTCCCACCATCATTTCCAATCCTTTGTACATGATGATTTTCTTCTTTGGAGGTGATCTGAAAGTCCACAAACATGTGATAAATTAGATTATTGCTCAAAAATAGTAACTCTTCTCCCCACTGCACCTCCACTTAGGTGAGTGGAGCCTGCTTCCCTGCTGTTTGAGTCTAGGCTTGGCCACGTGGATTACTTTGGCTAATGAGATATTAGCAGATTCGTTGCAAGCAGAGGCTTGAAAAGCACTTACATGGTTGAGTTTGCTCTTTCATGCTCTGCATCAAGAGCAACAGAATATGCTGATGACTAGCCTACCGGTTCTAGGAGAAGAATGAGTAATACATGGAACAAAGCCAGTCCGTCCTGGCCAAGTTCAACCTAAATCAGCAGAGCTGCCCAGCTGAGCTGAGCTGAGATCTGCCAACCCTCAGCTGACTCACAGATCAATAATAATAAATTGCTGTTATTTTAAGCCACTGTGTTTTTGGATGTTTGTCATACAGCATTTTGTGGCAGTAGCTTTTGGTGTCAGAAATTGGTATCTAATTGGTATTAGGAATTGGTAGTAGGATGCAGACATAGGAAGAACAAAAAATAAGTAGCATTGTTTTGGGGGTTGGGTAGTGGGCGAAAGAAGCCTGATAAAGAGGCTGGGAAGAAAATGTACCTCTGTGTTATGTAGGGAAGAAATGTTTTAAGAATGGTAACTTGGAAGTTAAAATAAGCACCTAAAAATATTTGGATCTGTGCTGAGAGATCTCCAGACAAAATGGTGAAAGTATGAGCTGGTTGTATTTAGGTGCATATAATAGGACTGCAAGAAAGAAAGGAATTCCTAAGTGAACCAGCCAGTTTTCAAGGAAAACGTAGATGGAATAGAGGGAGCCCAGGAACTGCTGAGATGGAAAATGAAACTTTTTCACCTCCCATTGGCTTCTTAGTGGCAAGTCCACTGTACTGGGCCCCCCTCTGTCCCGGAATGCTCACCAGTTCATCCTCCCTAGGATGATACCTGTTTGGGCTGCAGGTTTGTCATGGTTACTCACAGAGCTCCAGGAAGTGCCACTATCTGAGGACTCATGGAATGCTTGATTTTAGTCATGAAATCACACACAGCATCATGTCAACCATTGGATCCGTTTCATAGCAAAGGAGGTGCAGGAGTAGGCTCTTGACCAGGGAATCCACTGGTCATCCTCTAGACGGAGCAAGCTTCATAAAGCACTGGAATGGTTACGAAGGCCCAGCTGTAACTCCAGCTTGGAGATAATTATACCTTAAAAGGATAGAGTGCTATCCTTCAGGATGCACTGTGTACATTAAATTAGGTTCTCCATTATGATGTGCATCCTCCTTAGGAAGAGTATACGGGTCTTGGAACCAAAAGGTAGAAGCTGGAGTGGTACCATGTACATCAATCTCAGTGATCCATGGGGGAACTTTGTGTTTCTTGTCGCTGGAGCTCTGGGCTCTGAGGGATTAGAGGTCCTACTACCCAAACGTAGTGCATTCCTGAGAGGAGACACAGCAAGGGTCCCATTGAACTAGATGTTATGGCTGCCACCAGGGCATTTTGGTTGCCTTACAACCAGTGACCAGCTGGTGAACAGAGGAGTCATCATCTAGGCAGAGGTAATTGTTTTTGATCAACAGGAGGAGGTAGAGCTGCTTTTATGTAACGGAGGCAAGGAGGGGATGTATTTGAATCCCAGGTGACCCTCATGGGTACCTCTTCTTAACCCTTGTTCAATCTTTGAACAAATATGGGTAGCAAATTCTACCTGAAAAGGATGTGATTACTAAGACCCCTCTAGAATGAAATTTTGGGTCCCCCACTAGGCAAGCCACCAAAAGCTGCAGAATCGATAGCTGATGGAGAGGGGAATTTAGACAGGATAATGCAAGTGGGAGAGAATGGGTACCGTCTGTCATCTCAAGACAAATGGCAGCATCAGGGGCTGCAGTTCTCCCCATAGCTTCCCTCATCTAAGTCTCTCCTCTGGAAGAGAGGCCCATGGGAACCACGGAGAATTTGATCTGTACAGGGCAAGAAATACACTGAGGCAGTCATGGAGGTGCACTGCTTAGATGTCCCTTCAAGATCACTGGCCACGTAGAGCATAGTTGACTGACAGCCCAGCCACCACACCTCTGGATCCAATGCCCTGGGAACAAAGAGGCCATTCTCCCCGAAGGCATCTTCCAGCCAGTGTCTGAATAAGGTGAGGGTGCTAGCTCTAGACTATGCCTACCTGACTCTCATGCACAGTCTTTGGCTCAGAGACTCCTCCTTGGCCTAACCCAATCCTTTTCAGAGCTGTTCTGGTGTCTGAAATTTTTCCTACTCAGGTCCGTCTTTCTACACTCCTTTCACAGGTATCAGATCTGCATTGTGATCTGAAGGTTCTTTGCCTCTCTTTTTGCTCTCCATCCCTTTATCCCTCACAGGCATCTTCCCCAGTAAATCTCTTGTACATCTCATCTCCTCTCCATATCTGCTCGGAGGATCTGTCCCGTAGTGTTTTTTGGTAATAGCAATAGCAGTCGGTAGACTAGGACTTGGGATAGTTTTCTTTCATTGTGCTGTACACTTAGGGAACCCTTTCCATTGAGGGACTCAAGACGTACAGTTAGAGGACATTTTATTTCTCCTTTTCAGGTTTTCTTTCCAAATTTCTCTTTCTGGAACTCCCTATTAGTTGGATATTGGACCTTCAGAATTATGCTTCTAATTTTCCTCTCTTTTCTCTTCTATTGTCCATATATTTGTCTTTTTCTTCTGCTCTCTGAGACTTTCTCAACGTTATCATCAGACTTTTCCATCAACCTTTAAAATTTCAGTTCCCTTATTCTTAATTTCCAAGAGTTCATTCTTATTTTCTAATTGTTATCTATACTATCTTGTTTTTGTTCCCTGAGTGTACTTTCTCTTTTTTTTTTTCTTGTATTTTTAGGGCCACACCGATGACCTATGGAAGTTCCCAGGCTAGGGGTCGAATTGGAGCTGTAGCCACTGGCTTACACCACAGCCGTGACATACCAGATCTGAGCTGCATCTGAAACCTCCACCGCAGCTCACAGCAACACCGGATCCTTTAATCCACTGAGTGAGGCCAGGGGTGGAACACACTTCCTCATGGATAGTGGTCAGGTTCATTACCACTGAGCCTCTATGGGAACTCTGGCACTTTCTCTTCTTTATGTATCTAAGGATGTTACTTCTAGCTTTTTTTGTCTTTGAAATGTTGATTTACTCCTGACATTGTTCTACTTCCTCTTATTTACTGAGGTACTAACCAGCTAAATGGACAGTCTGAGCTGGGGTGGGGGGGCTTGTCACCCCTGGGCTCCACTGCAGTGTTGGCAGTAAGCTGGCTATTTCAGTGGGGGAAACGCAGATGTCAGTGTATGTTGGACATCTCTCTGGGACCATTAATGTCTGGAAAGAAGACTCTTCCAGTCTCCTTAAGGGATATAAGCCTAGCTGCTGGCATTTTTGCATCTGAGATGACGACATTTGTATCATTCAGTGTCTTTACTCTGGAATCTAACTCCTCCCACCATGCCAAAATCTGCTTCATTCCCCACCCCCAAAAATATATTTAAGGAAAGGCAAAGATTTTGTAAATCTCCTTATTTGGACTGTGGGTAAGGACCAAGGCTTATTAAATGGATTTTGAACAAATCTCCATATTTTGATCAGTTTCCTCACTCAGACTCGTGCCTCAGAGCTTCAGCTTTTCAGCAGTTGTGCAATGGCGAAATCGTTTTGCTTCTTGGTGATTTCATGCTCTGTAGATTCTTAAGTTCCACCTTTTTCTACTCTGCTCAGGCCAGAATCATCCAGTTACTTTCTGTCTCCATCACTCATTATGGTGATTTGAGAACCCAAGGACCTCCTGGTTTCTGCAGTGCTGCATGTGTGTTTCTGTTTCTCCTCTTATTTGTTGCTGGGAGGGAAAAGGAGAAAAAATATCTTTTCTCTACCACCTTAAAACTGAAATTTTTCCCCAGGCATTTTCCATGTTAAAAGAGTATGTGCCAGATTGAACACTAGCTTGTGTAAGTTATGTCAGGAGAGCCTGGCTGGAGAGGACTCAGAGAACAAGTGTGCATAGATG
Source organism: Catagonus wagneri (assembly GCA_004024745.2). NCBI lineage: Eukaryota > Metazoa > Chordata > Mammalia > Artiodactyla > Tayassuidae > Catagonus > Catagonus wagneri. The sequence continues at coordinate 1,676,935 of PVHT020004020.1, forward strand.
CGGCCGGATTGGATACTAAGAGCAGGAAGCATGATCCAGCTGGGAAAGGGCACTTTTCCAAATGGTCTCTTCAAAAATGGGATGGGAGAGAGTGGGATGAACTGGGAATTTAGGGTTAGTAGATGCAAACTATTACTTTTAGAATGGATAAGCAGTGAGGTCCGTGTAGAGCGTAGGGAACTATATCCAGTCTCTTGGGATAGAACATGATGGGAGATACAATAAGAAAGGGAATATATATATATATAAAACTGAGTCACATTGCTGTACAGCAGAAATTGGCACAACATTAGAAGTCAACTGTACCTTAATAAAAAAATAAAAATTAAAAAATAATTTAAAAATGGGATGGGAACTGCAATTGGGTGGAAGATGGATACTCAGATAAGAGAAAGGACCTTTATCATTCATGGGCTAGCCAAGGCAGAATCAAGGTGGAAGCAGCTTATTTGGATTTCCTTCCAAGCTCTTCTAGTGGCCGTGTCAGACCTGTCTGGGTACCACTGCCTTAGAGAAAACTGCTCCCTGGTCCTCAGTGTCTTAACACCAAATAAGGGACACCAGTGGTCAAACTCCAGAGTCAGCAGATGTCCTCTGTAGCTTGCAAGAAAGACCGCTTGACCAAAATCACAGAAGTCACACTCTTGCTCTAGCTGTGAGTTCTAGCTACTTTGACCTGACATTTTGTGTATCTTGTTCTATTGGGGCATTATTTTGCCTACGAGAGTAAACTAGGGTGTGGTGGATGCCGGGTGGGTTGGGTAGAGATTGGTCATTATTAAAGCAGAGGGGAGACTTCAGAGTCTACGATGGCCAAAGGGGGACACCAGATCCACAGACTAACCACAGCAAAGGCACAGACGTGTCTCCCACCCCAGAAGTCATTGCAGATAAGAATGGTCGCCCAGGAAGCCCCCCTGGCATCTTAGGCTGCCCATGTTGAGAAGGATAAAAATTTCAAAACCATATATCTAAGCATCTGGCGTGGCAAGGCCAAGGGCACTCGTGAGGGGCAGAGTCTGCGTCTCTGAAGTGGGCACCACCCTTGTAAATTTGGAGGCCAAGGGTGCCATCTCCTCGGCTCCTCTAGTTCTGAAGCAGTGCAGTGATTTCTTGCCCCCCCGCCCCAACCAATCCTTCGCCCTCTGTCCCTGCTTTCAGGTCCTAAGTGGATTCAGTTAGGAGTTTCCTAGGACAAGTGACTCTTATCCCTTAGTTTTTTTTTCCCTTTTGTTTGCCCAATAGCTTGTGTATTTTGAGTAGAACAGTTGTGTGAAGATTATCTGCACAGCAGCCCTTTCCAGAATAAGGTGTTTCCAGAACAGAGGTAAATGGGCTACTCTCATTCCGAAGTGTGTTGTGATCACTGACAAGATTGCCTTACTTCTTGTTTGTTCATCAAAGTCTCTAGTGTGGGCTTTACTTAGGAGACGCAAATTCCTTTCTAGCTTCCACTTCTTGGCCGAGAGGAATAGAGATTATGGTTTAGGAAGCTCCAAATAGGAAAATCTTCTTGCTTTCACCTTTGCATTAACCTGCATCTTCTATTTTTTCTGCCTGCTTTTATTTGCCATAGTCCAGCCCCATCTTTCCTACTTTGTCCATTTGTCAATCCACAGGACTATGCAAATATAATTCTTGTCGACTCTTTTAAACATTAACCATAATGTTAATTTTTTTAAAAAAAGTTTTATATCGCAAGTCCTAGCAGAGCACATCTGAACGCTGACCAAAGCGACTGGTTTTTCGTTTAGATACTGTGAGCTGGCTTCAGAGAATGAAGCGGTTATAGGTAAAACTAATAATTTGTTACCCCAAGCTTGTAGCAGCGGCTAAGAAATGTCAGGTCATTATTGAAAATGACTCCCCACTTCTCTTCTGAAACAGGTTGTTCCCAGTAAGTCAACGCCTGTCACAATCTGTGTAAAAGGGCAGAACGTGCAACACAACAGCCTATTTGAAAACCCAGCTGCGAAACATTCAGTGGGAACACAGAGGCCTTCAGGCGCTGCGAGGCTCTCTCGTCTTCAGGTCTTCAGCGTGGTAGTTGCCAAGGGAAACAGCGTTCTCTGCGGGCACCCTTCCCACCAAACGTCTTCCCTCTCTTTTATTTCTCATCTGGCTAACGTGAGTGAGGCCACTGCCCACTGACCACAGACGCGACTAACCTCTCGGTCGAGCCAAGCCCAAGTTGTTCACCCACAGAACTAGGACCTAAATCAGTGGTGTAGTTTTAATCCATCAGGTTTTGGGGTGGTTGGTTACATAGCAATATATTTTGATATGGTGTACTTCTCTATCTTAGAACCCCTGTCCTTTGTCAACTTGGAAAACTTGTCAGTCTTTATTGCTTTAAGTATTCCCTCTTTCCCATTTCGTGTTCACCCTTCCGTAACTCCTATCAGATATCCTTTCTGTTAGAGTCTTTCCTTTGTGATTCTTTTCTTTTCTTTTCTTTTTGGCTGTGTCCATGGCATGTGGAAGTTCCTGGGCCAGGGATCTCACATGAGCTGCTGCCATGACAATGCTGAATCTTTAACCACTAGGGCCACTAGGGAACTCCCTTGGTGATTCTTAAACTCTCCTGTTTTTCCCTCCATTTTTGTCTCTGTGCCACGTTCTGAGTCGTGTCCTTAGTTCCAGTTTCCTTATTTTCTACTCAGTGGTTAAATACGTTTATTTAGTTTTGACTTTGAGTGGGTATGTTTCCTTTATAAAAGAACTCTTTGTTCTTTTTTTCCAAACCTTCCTTGATTACCTGTTCTTCATTATATTTTCTGTCCCGTCTTTCATCTTGTAAATCATTTAAAACAAACTTATTTTATAGTCATGTATAGATTGACCTATTCACTTCTTTGGGACATTATTTCTCCTGTTAATTTCATGATCTGACCCTGGGTGTTTTTCTCCTGGGATCTGTAATTTTGATTATGAGCAGGGACTTCCCCCCACCAGGCCTGGGGGGAGGAACTGTATGTCCGTGATTGTTGGACTGGTCCCTTCGCTGAGGCTGCAAGTTTGCTTCTGATAGAGTCCTAGGGAGATCACTAGTTCCCAGTCGGCTTTTATGTTTCTTCTCAGCTTGGTATTTCTGTTTTATAGTGAAAATTTAGGACTCGTGTTAATGTTTATGGCACAGGCATGTTCTCAAGTTTTTGTAGATGAACTTTGTTTTTTTGCCTCTAGCCTGAGGATGAAGGAACTTGTCTGATCCTGTTTTCACCAGTAGCAGAGCTCTCAAAAACTCCAATTTTTTGAGACTGCTCAATTCCCCTCGTCTCCCTTGTCTGCACCTGAGACCATCTCTTATTGGCCCTCAAGGGTCTTCAAACCCCAGGAACCCCTAGAGCCTGTACCTGGCAGGTCCACACCTTGCCTAGGCTACCTTGGTATCAGCTCCTACTTAATGCTTGGCCTTGGAGTTCTCCTTTTATTTCTGGAATACGGAGAGTCAGTCCCCTTTCTTTGGGTCAGTTACATACCTATGACTGTCTGGTCAGTGCTTCTCTGTAGTGGTAGCTGAAGGGGAACTCTTCTGCATCATCTCAGCTTATTGATTGCTGGAGGTTACCTCTATGCGTTTGAGATTTTGGTTTATAATAACGAAAGGTAAAATTCACAATGAAGACATACCATTTAGGTGTCTGTATATGCTGAATCAAAGACCATCAGAATATACCAATCAAAATTTGTTAGAAACATGCTCATAATGGAGACTTTAACAGGCTACACTGAGGCTTTACCAAATCAAGACAGTAAAAATTATGCACAATGGAAAGATTGGAATAATACAGACAAGGTAGGTTGAGTACTTATGTATCAAACTGTAACCTAGAAGCAGCGAAGAGACAGTTTCCAGTGTACTTTTGTAACATGAAAACCTTCAAGAATTTAAACAGTAGTGAATAGAGTTGAGTTACTTGTTGCTGAAGGCATCTGCTCCACCTGCGTTGTGGAAGGTCAGATCATCTGCTTTGGATCCCTCGTGGGTTTAACTCAGATTTAAACTCTGTGGGCCACTGGAGTTGTCCTCTGAATCATTTCCAGCCCTGCAGGGTACGTCCCAGAGCCGCTTTGTTCAGCTGCAGTCAGGATCATATCTGACTTTGGGTATTTCTGAGCAACCCATTAGGTCCTTGAAGCAGGGATTTCCTCCTTCCCAGCATTTGCCTCGTAGCCAGTCCGCCTGTCCACTTACTTGGTGGCCACTACCCAGTAACTCGTACGGCCTCTACCATGAGATTTGTTTCAAAAACCTTAAAGCTTATTTTAATATTGCTTAGAATTGTGAAAAATTGAAAACTGAAATCCCATCAAAGGGGGAATGAATAAATAAAATGTGGTATATTCTTATTGTATAATGCTAGGAGTTTTATCATAATTTCCTAGTATATTGTGATATGACTTATAATATCCCATTATGTCGTGATATGAACTGTTGTAATAATTCCTTTAGAAGGAATGGATTGTACCAATATGTAACAATACATCCATATGTAAAATATCTCTATGTAATGTCAACTCAGAAAGTAAGAAAAAGATAATTTGTAGAATAAATTTCATATATTTATATGAATTTTAGAATATGTAACTAACAGGTGTTAAGAATACGTATCTATCTTATCTATATACTTGTAAAATTACTACAAATGGTTGGGATATATACTAAATTCATAATAGTTGCTTCTGGGGGTTGAGGTAAGAAATAGAACAGGACTTCACTATTATCTGTTTTATTTAATTTCTTTTATATAAACACTACTGAGGCAAATATGATAAATTATATCAGTTCTGAGAGGCAAAACGTGTGCGTATGTATGTATTAGTCTTTTTGCATTTTTCTTTTTTGCAGCTTTATTGAGGTATAAATGATGTACAGTAAACTACACATATTTAAAGTATACAATATAGTAAATTTTGACAGATGTATACACCCATAAAAGCTTCACCATCTGCAGACAATGAATATTTCCATTACCACCAACAGTTTCCCCAGGCCCCTTTGCACTCCATTTCTCCTTCCTGCCTTGAACTTGGGCAACCACTTTGCTTTCTACCACTATAGATTAGTTTGCTTTTTCTAGAATTTCATGTCAACGGAGTCCTACAGTATGTGCTTTTTTTTTTTGATATGGTTGCTTTCACTCGATTTCTTAAGAGGGCAGCGATTTCTCAAAATAAAAACAATTAAAAAATCTTGGAATGGCTGAAAAATACGGCACAAATAATCTGTGACTCAGAAGTAGAGGAAGGAGGGGATCTGTGGGAAGGAGGTACCATTGGACACAGTCCCACTGGGTAGAACAGGCATATTGGCTGTATTGGCTTCCATATTCACCAACTCTTCCCTCATATAACCTGTATTATTTTTTCTTTCATTTTAGGCCTATACACATGGTTTTGGAAAATTCCCAGGCTAGGGGTCGAATCGGAGCTACAGCGGCAAGCCTACACTATAGCCACAGCAACGTTAGATCTGAGGCACGTCTGTGACCTACGCTGCAGCTCACAACAACGCCAGATCCTTAACCCACTGAGCGAAGCCAGGGAACAAACCCATGTCCTCATGGTTACTGTTCAGGTTTGTTTCCACTGTGCCGCGACGGGAACTCTGAACCTGTATATATATATATTTTTTTCATTTTCTGACGCTGCTTGAAATTGCACGAACGAGAATCTTTTGAACATCTGAGATACCCATTTATAAACAGAGGTATCGCTGAGAATGTGTTCCTGGCAATTTATTGGATGAGAAGCCTGTCATTCTAACCCCACCTGTACTTGGCTTTACTGAGGGGTTGGATGCTTAGATCACAGGAGAGGGGAGCTCAGGTGTACTGGAGCATGGAGAATTGGGGGGCTGCCGTGATTGAATCTCAGTGATGCCTCGGTTTGTAAATGGGTGTCTTAGACTTCTGGCAACACTAGGATATTGGGAACTGGGACATTGGGATAAGGACCTGAAGAGGTGACGGGGGCCAGAAAAGAATATGGGACCCATAGTTAAGAGTCTTCCATTTCAGGAGTTCCCGTTGTGACTCAGCAGTAATGCATCTGCTAGTAACCATGAGGTTGCGGGTTCGGTCCCTGGCCTTGCTCAGTTGGTTAAGGAGCCTGTGTTACTATGAGCTGTAGTGTGGGTCTCAGGCACGGCTGGGATCCTACATTGCTGTGGCTGTGGTGTAGGCCAGTAGCTAAGGCTCTGATTCGACCCCTAACCTGTTTCCATATGCCATGGGTGTGGCCCTAAAGAGCAAAAAAAAAAAGGGAGTCATCCATTTTAAAATGTTCCTGAGGAACAGCCTCTGCTGAGAAATTGAGGAAGAAATTCCCATTTCGTCTTCCTGCATCTCTTCAGATCGGAGAATTCTTTTTCTCTAAATTCAACCTGATGCTTTGACTGCTCTGTGACCGTAAATTGACTTTTGTTGGCTGGGCTCAGAGCCATTGTTTCTGTGGGAAAATGTACCCAAATTTCAAATAGCTGATCTACCAAGAAAGTTGTGAAACATAACTTGTTACATGCCAGCCAGGAACTCCTTAGGTATATAAAGCTTTGAGCAGTGAGCTATGTTGAAATAGAAATATTTTCACAGATATAATTCTTAATCTATAGCCAATATCAGTCATTAAAACATCCCGTTCAGTCCTGGGGCCCATAAGTGTAGGATGTTACAGAGAAATTGGAGAGGAGCCAGGCGAGACAAAGTAAATGATGGAAGGTTTTGAAAAATAGCCCTTCGGGGAAAAGGCTGCATTAGTTCAGAGAAGAGACATGTGAGTAGACTGAATATCAGTCTGCAAGTGCTCAGGGGATGTCGCATTAGTGACACCAAATCTTTCTTGCTTGTGTCCACAGAGGGGGAGATAGGAGAGAAAGTGAGCTTCAGCAGCAGAAGGGATGAAGGCTAGTCAGATGTCCCCAACATGAAGATCAGAACCCAGCTTGTAGTGACCAGGCTTCATCCTCACATGGGAGGAAGTCCTTCTTGAGGCTGTAATTTTGCCGAGCTCTCCACTCAGTGGCAACCAAGTTCACCCAGACCTGGTCATCTGTCCAGGTTGTTTGCATATGGTATTATTTGGGAAACCAATGATTTCTATCCAAATACAGAAAATGCTTCAGCACTACACAGAGGGTAAAAAGTAAGGCCAAAGGGAAAATGCAGATGCGGGAAGTCCCAGTGTTCCCTCCATCCACTGGTTGACAAGGCTGCTCCAGCTGCGCACGCTGGCGTGTGTGTGTGTGTGATGGGAGGGCGCGCCAGCCCCTCTACACTCTGGGCCAGGTGGGCCACCACTCAGTGGGTGGAGGCCATTCTTGCCATTAGTGTGTTTTCAGAGACAGGCCAGAGGTGCTTCCAGAAGAGAAGAACTGGGACAGAAGGTGGAAATTGGGCCCAGTGAGGAACAGTTGAGGGAGGCCTGGAGAAGATAAGCTGGGGCATGGGGGGAGGACAAGGAGCCATTTTCAGATATTTGAAACACTGTCAGGTGCTAGAGAGAGATTATAATTGTGCCACGCAGCTCCAGAGGGCCAGCACAGAGCCAAGTGGCACAGGTTGCAGGGACAGAGTGTCAGCTGAAAATAAGGAAGCATTTTTTTTTCAGTGGCCTTTTTCCCCCCACTTTTTTTAATAGTTGATTTACAATGTTCTGTCAATTTCTGCTGTACAGCAAAGTGACCCAGTCATAAATATGTATACATTCTTTTTCTCACATGATCCTCCATCATGTTCCATCACAGGTGACTGGATATAGTTTCCTGTGCTATACAGCAGGATCTCATTGCTTATCCACTGCAAATGCAATAGTTTGCATCTACTAACCCCAAACTCCCAGTCCATCCCACTCTTGCCCTCCCTCTTGGCAACCAAAAATCTGTTCTCCAAGTCCATGAGTTTGTTTCTTGTCTGTAGATAGGTTCACTTGTGCCATATATAAGATTCCAGATATAAGTGATTTCATGCGGTATTTTTCTTTCTCTTTCTGACTTACTTCATGTAGTATGAGAGTCTCTAGTTCCATCCATGTTGCTGCAAATGACATTATTTTGTTCTTTTTTATGGCTGAGTAGTATTCCACTGTGTAATTATACCACATCTTCTTAATCCATTCATCTGTCGGTGGACATTTAGGTTGTATCCATGTCTTGGCTATTGTGAAGAGAGCTGCAGTGAACATAGGGGTGCATGCATTTTTTTCAATGAAAGTTTTGTCCGGATAGATGCCCAGGAGTGGGATTGCTGGATCATATTGTAGTTGTATATTTAGTTTTCTGAGGTCCCTCCATAGTGTTTTCCATTGTGGTTGTACCAGTTTACATTCCCACCAACAGTATAAGAGGGTTCTCTTTTCTCCACACCCTCTCCAGCATTTGTTATTTGTAGACTTACTAATGATGGCCATTCTGACCAGTGTGAAGTGGTACCTCATTGTAGTTTTGATTTTCATTTCTCTAATAATTAGTGATGTTAAGCGTTTTTTTCGTGTGCCTGTTGGCCATATGTATGTCTTCTTTGGAGAAATGTCTATTTAGGTCTTCTGCCCCTTTTTCAAATTTTTTTTTTTTTCTGTTGAGTTGTATGAGTTGTTTGCGTATTTTGGAGATTAAGCCCTTGTGATGTAACCGACAGGGAAGCATTTTATAATTGGAAATATTCAAAGCAGATTGAGGTACCTAATGATACAGAAAGTATTTGTGCAAAGACTAGGTGAGTATCTCACAAGAACAACGTTAATGGGAGAATTTCTGGACTTTTTTTAAGTCTCTCTAATCGAAAGAAACTTCCTGGAGAGTGAGATGACCTAGCGGTTAAGTATTTTTCTCCCGGTGCTCAGGAAAGGTGGGCTTCACAGTCTGAACCACTAGAGGGCGTCAGGACAGCAGCATTGCAGAAAGGACCTCCAGGCTCTTTCTTCAAATAGCAACTGGTATCAACCTGGTCCAGCTCTTGTCTCCTTAATTCTGCTGCTTTAGATATCTCCTCCATGAAGCTTTCTAGAATGCTTACATTTGATTAAATTCTTCAGTGTCTGCGGGGGTCTCTGTACGTACATTGAGAGGCACGATCGTTACTATTTGTACTTTAATGCTGGGTTTATTAATTGTATAAATAAACAGTGCTCCCCTAAAAATCCAAACACTTTATACTTACTTAAAAAATTAAAATTTGGAGTTCCTGTTGTAGCTCAGTGGTAATGAACCTGACTAGTATCTATATGGATGGAGGTTCGATCCCTGGCCCTGCTCGGTGAGTTAACGATCTGGTGTTGCCGTGAGCTGTGATACAGGTCGCAGACGTAGCTTGGATCCTGTGCTACTGTGGCTGTGGTTTAGGCTGGCAGCTGCAGCTCCGATTCAGCCCCTAGCCTGGGAACTTCCATATGTTGTGAGTGCAGGCCCCCCACCCAAAAAATTAAAACTTATGAATTCAGCAAATAAAACATTTTCCAGACATTTAAACATTAATTTACAAACTAATTGAATTCTTCTAAAATGATGAGTATCCTATATCTGAAGCTTTTACATGCTAACAGGTACCTTTAAAACCAGATACATAGGAGTTCCCGTCGTGGCTCTGTGGTTAATGAATCCGACTAAGAACGATGAGGTTGCGGGTTCGATCCCTGGCCTTGCTCAGTGGGTTAAGGATCCGGCGTTGCCGTGAGCTGTGGTGTAGCTTGCAGACGCAGCTCGGATCCCACGTTGCTGTGGCTGTGGCGAAGGTAGGCAGCTACAGCTCCTGTTAGACCCCTAGCCTGGGAACCTCCATATGCCGTGGGTGTGGCCCTAGATAAGGCAAAAAGACAAAAAAAATAAGATAAAAAAAAACCCAGATACATAGATATGAATCCACATAGTGATTATAACACTATTATATTTAAACTTAAACTGTTATAAAGTAGTTATATATTTAAATCTGTTTCTTTTTTATCACTATACTTTCTCTTATGAGTATTCTTATATTCTTCTGAGGACAGAGTATCTTTAAAAATACATATTTCTTTACCTTCCTGGTGATGTAATAATTTTGTGAAACTCAAAAGCAAAAAATATCATCTCTGAGTAGCACAGGTTGGAAGTATTGGGTTTTGAAATTTCTAACAAACATACAAAACCTTCCCATGTATTTAAAGTTTTCATGGATCTCAGAAAAGAAAATATGGACATGGAGAACATACTTGTGGTTGCCAAGGGGGATGGGGATGGAGTGGGATGGACTGGGAATTTGGGATTAATAGATGCAAACTATTGCCTTTGAAATGGATAAACAATGAGATCCTGCCGTATAGCACTGGGAACAATGTCTAGTCACTTATGATGGAGTGTGTTAATGTGTGAAAAAAGAATGTATACACATATGTGTAGCTGGGTCACTTTGCTGTACAGTAGAAAATTGACAGAACACTGTAAACCAGCTATAATAAAAGAAAAAAATAGTAAAATTGCAGTGGATCTAATCAATTAAACCTATAAACACAAGACAATGTTTTGTTCCCTGAAAGCGGAGTGCTAAGGTAACAAATACCTAAAACAGTGGGGCTGATTTTGGAACTGCTTAGAGACCAGGAGAATTTTGAGAAACGTGATAGAGAAAGCCTAAGTTGCCTCTAACAGACTGTTAGTAAAGATACTGCCAGCAAGGGCTCAAAAGGAAGTAAGAAATGTGGTATTGCAGACTGAAGGAAGAGGGTTCCTTGTCAGGTAGTAACAGAAAGCTTAGCAAAATTGTCTCTTGCAGTAATGCCTACGGCAGAACAAGAACGTGATGAACTTGTTTATCTAGCTAAAATTTCCAAGCAGAGTGTTGAAGGCACCACCTGGTTTCTTGCCACATACAGTAAAATGCAAGAGGAGAATGATAAATTGAGGGAAGAACTGTTAAAAAGGAGCCAGGACTTGATGATTTTGAAAATTCTCAAACATAGAGATAAACCCTGGCCTAGAAAAAAAAGGCCAAATGGTAATTGTACAAGGTTGTGTTAAAACCTCGGGAAAAATCAAAGAATCAGAATAGTATTCAGTCACGCAACTGCTGGCCCTCTCTAGAGATCATAAGTATGCCTCATACAACTTCTCACACAGTAAGTCTTTTTGGAAGTCTGACTTGTCCTTTAACCATCTCAACATCTTTGCTCTAGGTAAAGGCGCTCTTGTCGCAAAAAGAACAGTAGATGTTGCTTACGTGTAAGGGAAATTGACAGGAGGCCCACAAAATATTTAAGAAATTTATTTCAGCAAAAGCACTGCCAACTTAAACTGAAAGAAGCAGAAAGAGGGCAAAATGAAAGGAGGCTAGATCTCCAAAATTCTACTATCAAGAAGCAGCATGCTAAACGTACTCAGCCGCAAGTGTGCTACCTTTCATGAAAAAGATAACGACTCAGAGGCCCGAATCAAGAGCTGTCGTGGATGGTTCCCAGGCCTTGGAATCTAATCAAAGAACTCTGGGAAGAGTTTGCTAGGATTTCAGAATTTCTTTGGATTGATAACTCCTTTTTACCTTCCATTTACCCTCTCCCCTTTTAAACAGAATATCTGTAAGTTTTTTATTATACCTGTTCCTCTATTGTATATGGATGGTCGTGAGTCAGATAGCTGTCTACTTTTGTAGACTAAGGGTAGCTATGCTCAGGGAGCCTCATCCATACCTGGACCTGATTTAGATGATGAGATTCTAGGCTTTGGGCAGAGACTGTAATGGTATGAGATTTGTGGGGGAAGTTGAGAGGGAGTAAATGTATTTTTCATGTGGGAAAGACATAGATCACTGGGGACCAGAGGGTACAGTGTGTTGGACAGCCTCTAGGCTAGCCCTTAGATTCCCCACCTCCTGGTTGCCACGATTGTGTGATTTCCTTGTGAGTGTGAACGGGACCTGTGAAATGCTTCTAACTATCAGAATTTGGCAAAGGCAATTGGATGTGTGTGGTTAGGTGTGTACATGCTTATCTTACATAAGATTGCAATTCATCTTTCTAGGAGACCCCACTCCCTTGCTGGCTTTGAAAGAGCAAGTTGTCTTGTCATTAGCTACCTAAGGAGCTGAAGGCGGCCTGCAGCTGGTAGTCAGCAAGAAAATAAGGTCAAGTCTGACAACCTGCAAGAAAATGAGTGCTCTAATAAACGGTATGAACTTGGAAGCAGATCTGACCCCAGTGAAACCTTTGAAGTCCATAGACAGGTAAGCAGGACTAAAGATCACGAGCAGGCTAGAGCTCATGAACATGAGCCAGGATCCCACAGAGAGAGATGGAAACTCATATTTGTTTTTTGTTGTCTTTGAACTTGCAGACAGGGGTGTCCTGCAGTAGCTGGAGTCCTTCATTGTGGAGCTAAACCAACACACTTAACACAGGAGTCGGAAAAGCTGAAAGAGCATCCAAGGAAGTAGACCAGTTCCAAGCCCAGATGCTGCTTCTCACCGATGAGCTGAGTCAGCAGTCAGCACCAAGGTGTGTCAGCTCCAAAATGACTTATACAGGTACCAAAATAGACGTCATATAAACTTACATAATGTTAAATATTTCTAAACTGTTAGCAAAGTGGGAACAGTTCTCTTATACATTTCCCCTTAAAATCACAGGTCTAATTTGCCCTTTCAAAAGTTCACTGTGGCTGCAGAGCAGACTAATCTCTTGCGTGGTTGTATTACGTTGTGTTTCCACATTTGTCACTTAACAGAAATTCAGTTTGTTTTCAGTTTTTGAATGTTATGAATTATGCTACTATAAACATTTACGTACAAGTCTTGGTGAAGACATATGTTTTTATTTTTCTTGGGTAGATTCCTAGGACTGGAATCATGAGGTTGTATCTTAAATGTATGTCAAACTTTTTTTTTTTTGCTTTTTAGGGCCACATTCATGGCATGTGGAGGTTCCCAGGCTAGGGGTCGAACCAGAGCTACAGCTGCCGGCCTACACCGCAGTCACAGCAATGCGGGATCCAAACCGCATCTGTGATCTACACCACAGCTCATGGCAACGCCGGATCTTTAACCTGCTGAGCAAGGCCCCGGATCAAACCCACAACCTCATGGTTCCTAGTCGGATTCGTTTCTGCTGCACCACAAAGGGAACTCCTGTATGTCTAACTTTTAAAGAAACCGTCAAACTGTTTTCTCAAACGGTTGAGCAGTTTTACATTCTTATCAGCAACATATCAAGATTCCAGTTCTTCCACAACCTCACCCACATCATCTCTGTTTTACATCATAGCTGTTCTAGTAGGTACATAATAGAATCTCATTGTAGTTTTAATTTGCTTTCCCCAATGACTAATGATGCAAGAATTTTTCCACATGCTTATTGGCCGTTTGTGTACCGTTTTTAGTGGAATATCTGTTTAAATCTTTTGCTCATTTTTAAATTGCACCATCCAGTTAATGAGTTGTAAGAGTTTTTTTGAACTTCTTCTGTATACAGATCTTTTATAGGATCTGTGATTCTGTGCATTTTCTCCTAGCCTGTAGCTTATTTAAATATTTTTTTCTTAATGATCTTTTAAAGTGCAAAAGTTTAATTTTAATGAATTCCGATTTGTCATTTCTTCTTTTTAGTTAACGTTCTTGGTACATTAACTTTTGGTACTTCTTTTAAGTCAATGGCTTTCATATCTAAGAACTCTTTTTTCAACCTAAAGTTACCAAGATTTTCTCCTATGTTTTTTTCTAGTTTTATTGTTTTAGCTCTTATATTTAGTTTCCTAAGGTAACCACCCCCCCAGTTATCTGCATCCAGATCCTATCTCAAGGTCCATTTCTGGAGAAACCTAACTGAGACAGGCATTATATTTGGTCCCTTGACAAACTGGGGTATGTTCATGGAACAGCCATCAGAAGAGCGAGGGAGCTAGCAATGACATCATGTAAAAACAATGAAACTAGCCGAGGAAACTAGAAGAGAAAACTTACAGAAATAATTATAGTCATTTAAAAATATCTGGAAAACTCTCAGGTGGAAGAGGACCAGGAGAGGCACCAGAATTAATTGAGCACCGTCTAGATGCTCATGCTACCAGACGCTATGCAGTGTGCCAACACGTACATTACCTTAATCCCCTCCTTATTACAACCCAGGCAGGTAGTTACCATCTCTATCTTTCAAATGAATAAACTGAGGCTCTCAGAGTTTAAGGAATTTGCCCAAGGTTCCAAGCTAACAAGCATTTGAACTGAGATTCAACCCAAACCTACTTGCACCCAAGCTTGTGTGTTCCTGCTGTCCTGTGCGTGTTACTCTCAAGGGCAAGACTGGGGCCAACAGGCAGACATTCTGAGTCTGCAGACTCGTGTTTATATGAATGCAGAGCATGGCAGAGATTAGATGTTCACCAACGCTATTTTCTCTTTCTGGACCCAGAGGAACATTTCATGTTCCAGCTTCCTTTACAATTAGATTGAGGCCGTATGCCAGGGTTCTGGCAAATGGGAATGTGCAGATGTGATGCACCTGATATTTTCTCAATCTCAGTCTCTCTCCCTTTCTTTCTTAGCTGCCTGAAAGCAGAGAACCCAGTAGAAGATTCTGGGAAGGTGCTGGGAGATGGCAGGCCAACCAGATAAAAGACACAGGGATCCACAGGGTGCTGGGTAGGGTAGAGCACCCTGTGTGTTGACCACATTGAACTGGGACATGAGCAATAAATGAACACTGAGGTTTGGGGACTCTTATACAGCTGGCATTCCCTGAGAAGCCAGCAGCCTCCTGTCCCGGGAAACACAAAAGCAATGATCACATGTTCAACCGCCAAGGCCGCTGTAAAAAAGTTGCCTGGGAGAGAGTGGATCAGATGACTTGTAAAAATGATAGCTCACCTTTATTGAGCTGTTATAGATCAGGCATAGGCACGTATTCTCTCATTTAAATCACAGTATACCTTATCACGCTCGTTTCTTTCATTTTTTATTAAAGTATAGTTGATTTACAATGTTGTGCCAGTTTCTGCTGCATAGCAAAGTGACCCAGCTGTATATATATGTATGTATATATACACATTCATGCACATTCCCTTTCTTATGTTACCTTCCGTCATGTTCTATTCTGAGAGACTGGATATAGTTCCCTGTGCTCTACAGCAGGACCTCATTGCTTATCCATTCTAAATGTAATGGTTTGCATCTACTCACCCCAAACTCCTGGTCCATCCCACTCCCTCCCTCCTCCCCCTTGACATAGAGTCTGTTCTCCTATGTCTTTGAGTCTGTTTCCATTTTGTAGATGGGTTCATTTGTGCCATATTTTATATTCCACATAGAAGTGTTATATGGTATTTGTCTTTCTCTTTCTGACTTAGTCCACTTAGTATGATAACCTCTAGTTACATCCATGTTGCTGCAAGAGTATCATGCTCGTTTTATACCTGAGGAAAGCAAGGCACAGAAAGGTTAAGTGACTTGCCCAAGGTCACACAGCAAGTAAGAAGTAGAACCAGACGCCCTTCTTACCCTTTCCAGGTACCTCGCTCTTAATCACAGCTCCCCATCAACTCTAAAGCGGAAGTTATAGTTTGAAGGCTTGGAAACAGGATCAGTTTTGTCCTGTCTCTAAGAATTTGTTTTGTTTTGTTTTTATTTTAAAAATTCAGCCTATGCTTAAAAATTAAAAGATTTTTGGGAGTTCCCGTCGTGGCGCAGCAGTTAACGAATCGGACTAGGAACCATGAGGTTGCAGGTTTGATCCCTGGCCTCTCTCAGTGGGTTAATGATCCGGCGTTGAGGTGAGCTGTGGTGTAGGTCACAGATGCGGCTCAGATCTGGCGTTGCTGTGACTGTGGCGTAGGCCGGCAGCTACAGCTCCTGTTAGACCCCTAGCCTGGGAACCTCCATATGCCGTAGGTGCGGCCCTAAAAAGAGAGAGAGACGAAAAAAAAAAAAAAATTAAAAGATTTCATATAGAAATCCTGTTTTCCAGTTTCTCGTGAAAATCCAGAAGATCTGGGAGCAGTGAACTATAGGACATTATGGCAACAGGCGATTGGAGCTGAGGAGTGGCACCCCCTTTAGGGTCTGGTCTCCTCATTTACGTTATTGTCACTCTCCAGATGCTTTTAATTTAGTGAACCCCAAAGAGTCCCATCAAAGCTTAAGTTCTCCCCAGGCAGTGTTGGACCAGGGGAGAATTCATCAAGTGTTTAGGAACCGAATAGGACTCAACATGCGTTTAGGAAATGAATGAATAAAAGCAGAGCTGGATTCTCTCACCCTCTCCTTCTTCTTCTCCCAACTCTCCTTCCCGTGATTGGGAACCACTGAATCTGAGCCTTTCAGTGGTAACACAGAGAACTAATTTCCCTTCTGTTCCAGGCAGCCAGGACCCAGGTTAAGGTACCTACCAATGCCTGATTTGGGCTCACCGTGACGTTTTCTACCCACTGAAAATGTTTGCTTCCATATGATCAGTGTTTACTCTGAAGAGCCAGCCAGGCTGGGGCTGAATGGCCAGGCAGGTTGGTTGGTCCTGTGTTCGGTTAGGTTGTGCACATATAGACCCTTTGTACAGTCTGTATTGCAGGGTGCAGACAGGCAGGTGTGCCTGCCTCCCGCTTCGGAGACTCCAGCACAACAGTGCTCAAGACGCACAGACACGATGGAATCCTGGTTTAGAGCAGCTGCGACTGCCAGACTTAGGTGTGGGCGCAGAAGCCTTGTGCAGGGGTTTTCTAACCCCTTTTCTTCCAGGGTTATTAGCAAAGCTCATTTGGAGGCGTGCAGGTCTGGGGCATGGCCTGGATCAGCAGCTGTGACGCACAGGGCGTAAGCTCCAGAAGCTCACTGATCCCCTTAGCGGAGCCCAGGACTGCCCACCCCCATCCCCACCATGTCTTCCCAGCCCAGTCCCGGGACAGCACTGCCTTTCCCTGGAGGACCGGTGGCTTGGCCTCAGGGAGGAGAAGGGACACACAAAGATTCTTCTAGGAGAAAATCTGCTTGTTTCTCTTGGAGGGAAAAAGGGGTCTCTCTCCGTAGGCTTTCACTCCTGAGGCCCCTGTTGTGTAGCAGAGTGCGTTGCTTAAAGCGGTTCTCAGTCTGAGCTGATTTTGCACACCCTTCCAGGAGTGTTTGCTAAACCCGGAGGCATTTTTAGTATTAATGACTGGGCCCTGGAGAGGTGCTGGTGGCTTCTAGTGGCTAGAGGGCAGGGATGCTGCTTAATACCCTACAATGCACAGGACAGCCCCCACAGTGAAGAATTCCCCAGCCCCAAATGTGTCAAGTGTTGAGGTTGAGAAACCCTGTCCTAAAGGATGGCTTTTATTCCTTTTTTGAAGTTTCAAAATTATGAAGAGCAATTTATTATTTTATAATAAAAAAATGAAAGTTATTTTAAATATAGATAAATACTGTAAATACTTGGGATGCCCCAAGAATCATCTTCTTTCATTATTTATAACAGTGTTGGCACATTGTAGGTACTCAGTACCTGTTTGGGCAGTGAATGAATGAAAGGCATTCTGTACTAGTGTCCCTTATGTAATTGGTTATAAGTGGTTACTTCTTTCATTGAGGCAGTATCCAGCTCTTTTGGGGGGAGGCGGGCAGTTACTGGACAGTCCATTCATTCGTTCATTCATTCATTTTTCTGCTTTTGGCTTTAGCACGTGGGCTTCTGACTCCACTTGCACTTTGTTGAATAAAATGTCAGTTTCCTGGTAAGGTTGGCCTCTCCCTTTTCTCAGCCCCAGTGCTGTTATTTGGATCGATTTGACTGGATGAATCTCTGATCCATCTGTATAAGAACCAGGTTTGATATCGATATGGATTATAAAGCGATAAACCTGCTTTTCACTGAGAAACATTTGATAATCGAAAAACTGAATTTGTAGCCTGTGTCCCTTGAGTCAAAACAATCCCAAACTTAAGAATTTCATATCGTTCAAAACATAGGAAGCCAGGTGTAATCTTGACTCACTCCTGGTGCTCCTTGGTACCCACAAGAATTGCTGAGGGTCCCCATGGCTCCGTGGACTTTGGTTCTCCCATCGGACCAATGGTTTCTTTATGGCGTTGTCACCACCTGAGATCCCATCAGTTATTGTTTACTTGTTTTACTGCCTGTTTTCTCTTGTAAATATGAGTTCTTTAAGGGCAAGGACTTTCTTATTCACTGCTGTGTCCTCAGTGCCTAGAATGGTGCCTGGCACCTGGGAGGCACTGCATAAATATTTTTGAGTGAACAGACGGCAGAGACCAAATGGCCCACCTAAGGCCGTACTGAGCCCAGTTGGGAGAACCAGCCAATAATCAGGTCCAGACCCTCTCATGTGACCTTAACAAATACACCTTGGGGGTACGAGGCAAGCTCTTCTAACACTGCAGAGCTGCCCACAGAGGATCAGGAGCACAAGGGTATGTGATATGGCATTCCCATCTTCCACGTAGGAGAGGCTGCTAGGGGGGTGATCTGGTGACATGACACATGGGGTGACCAACCTGCTTGGCCCGGGACCGAGGAGTTTCCTTGAATGCAGGTCTTTTTATCATAAATGAGAGGCAAGGCCTACCTAAACTGGGATGAATTGGTCATCCTGTGTTTTCCTCTGCTCCCCCTTGTTATACAGCATTCAGTGAAAATCTCTGGTGCCCTCCAGTGATGCTTCCTCTGGGAATCGCTTTCCAGTGTCAGGGAGTCATAGAGTCTTAGTGGTGGAAGTGAGAAGACCTTAAGGATCCGTGAGCCTAGAAGCTGTAGACTTCTCTATCTGCATGAATTGGTGGATATGGGGACTGGGGTAAAGTGGGGAGCCGTTGCCCCTTGTCAAAGGAGGTGGGCACACTCAGCTTGAGTTGAAAGTTGACCTGTGGGAATGGGAGCCCACTGGGCCAGCTGGGCTCATATTTCGAGAAAACCCCAGTGTGTGTGTGTGTGTGTGTGTGTGTGTGTGTGTGTGTGTAGGGAGGGAGAGGAAAAGGAAAATCTATTGATTATTAAACATTGACAAGTACGTTTTATAATGTAAACATTTTGCATTGTAACAGTATAACCGCAGGCCGGGTCCGGCTCATAGGCCTGGAGGCTGTTGACATAGTTTGATGTTTCATTTCACACGGGGAAATTGAGGCACAGACTACAGTGAGTGCAGAGCTAGGAGTGAAGGATGAAGACCCCCTTGAACAAAAAGCTTTATTTAAAAAAGAAAAAAACATTTTCTGTAAAGAACAGTTAATTTAGCAAGAGGGAAGGGGCTTTGTAAAGGCAAAAATTGAGCACCTATTATGTTTTAGACAATCACTCGATTTCACTGTATAAAATCACACTCAGTTTTTACAGTCCTTGGAGCAAGTGACAGTCTTTCTATGCTTGTTTCCTTATGTGTAAAATGAAAATAATAGCAGGTAATTCATGAAGTTGTAGCAAAGGTGAAAGAAATAAATTCATATGAAATGCTTGAAACGGGACGGTAAGAGTGTGTTGGCTCTCATTGCCATCGGAGTAGGTGTTCTCCTCATTCTCATTGTACATGTGAGAAGCTGACTTCTGAGAGGTTGGTTACTCCAGTTGACCATGATCGCCCAGCAGTAAATCAGGACTAAATGTAGGACCCTGATTGTCTGACTGTAATTATCAGGGTGTTTTCCTCTATTCCCCCTTGTTGTACAGCTAGGCTGGTGTTATAAATTCAAGATAAGAAGAACAAAAACAGCCCATTTTTCTCCTTTGGTAATCATCGTGCAGGCAGTCAAGGTCAGAAGTTAAGTTCTGTGCTATTTCCCTACGCTCTCAGCTGAGTATCAGATGCACTGATGGCAGAGAAAATGTTACCCAGATAATAAAACTGGTGGATAACAAAATAATTTTTCCTTGGGCATTCATTATGCAATTGAGGAGGGGGGGGCAGCTATCTATCTTCCTGATTATGTTTTGCTTAAACTGATTTTAAAATTAGTCTGTTTACCCCGAGCACACACCGATTAACAGCAGGGAGAGGGGGCCTAGAAACATCTTGGGTGGTAGAGGGAAGATATCTTGAGATTTGGAAGTTTCCATGGATAATTCTCATGTAGCTGTGGGAAGGTAGGAGCCTGGTATGTTGCTGGTGCTCCGAGTATAAATAATTCTTGGGATTTGTCATTGGGAGTGTTTAAACGTAAGGCTATGGATCGCAGAGCCGGAGAGCTAAATGGATCCCAGGCTCCTTGTTTATCCTTTAGTGCTCAGAGTTCAGACACTCAACAGAGGTAAATCAAACAAGGAGATGAAAAAGGAGGGCTCGCTGGAGGTGACTCCAGGAGTCTCCTTTCAATAGACACCCAACCAAGATTAAATGACTCTTAGCACTGTGAATTATGCCAGGAGCTCAGGACACCAAGATAAATAAGGCCATTGTCTTACCCGGTGGAATTCCAGGTGCCGTTAAGGAAAACGGGCTTGTAAACAGAAATCACAGCCCGGTGGGGTCAAGGTTATAAAAAAGACACGCTTGGAGTGACACAGGGAAGAGACAGTGACAGTCTCTCTTGTTAGGAAGAGGCGCCCCCCTCCCCTACTCTTCCCCTGCCCTCTGTGTGTGGCGGTGGGAGGGGGAGCCCCTGCAGGCCCAGCAGCTGCTGGTTCCTGGCTGGTTCAGCCAGTGGGAGGCAGTGGTGTCAGATAGGAGGGCAGCAGAGGCAAGTCCTGGTCGGCTGGCGGCGTCTCTCCGCTTCCTTCCCAGTCGGTTCTGCCACGACTCCACCTCCAGCTGCAGGGGCCCCCTGGGGTACAGCGTGCACAGGGCGATGACAGCCCTGGGCTCTGGTCACCTCCTCCGATTGCCCTTCTAGCTTCTTGCTGGTCCTCCTCTCTGGTGTACCTCTCTGTCCCCTGGTTGGTGACTCAGTGCTCTTTCGTCACCTGCTCTGAAACCAATCTCCTGCACCAAATTCACTCCCTGGGGACACAGAAGGTAGTTTTGGTATTTCAAGGTGGGCTCTGATGGATGTGCAGCGCATCCTGGGGGGCTGATAGTTGAGCTGGTTTTTAAAGGGAGACAAGACATTTGCCAAGTAAAGATCTCGAGGACTCCCAAATACCCTTGGAAAGTGGGGCACTTGCTTTTGGAGATCTGGGAGGGAACACTCTGCCATGGGGAGCCACTGGAAATTTTCAGAAAGGGGATAAAGTATTCAGGTATTTTTATGGCGTTCCTGCTGTGACACAGTGGATTAATGATCTGGCTTGTCTCTGTGGTGTTGCCGGTTCGATCCCCAGCCCAGTGCAGCAGGTTAAGGATCTGGCTTTGCTGAACCTGTGGCTTTTGATCCCTGAGCTGGGAACTTCCATATGTCCTGGGCGCGGCTGAAAAAAGGGGGAAAATATTCAAGTATTTTAGAAAACTCTCCTAACTCTGCTCAGTACGGGTTGCTAAAGAAAACAACAGGGTGGGCATACGGCCTGGTTAGAGGCAATCACAGCAAATCAGGCCAGAAGGCATTGAAGCTTGAACCATAACAGCCTGACGGCTAGGAGAGGACACACCCCAGATTTTATGCTCTTAATTAACTCCGAGCAAAGAAAGGTCATTTTCCTGGTACATAATAGGTGTTCAATAAAATATTTGTTGAATTATTATTCTAATAACTTTCTTTTTTTCTTTTTTGGAGCGATTAAGAAGAATGCTGCTACAGACATTTAGTACAAGTTTTTGTGTGGACATGTTTTCATTTCTTTTTTTTTTTGGTCTTTTTTTTTGTCATTTTAGAGCTGCACCTGTGGCATATGGAGGTTCCCAGGCTAGGGGTCAAATCGGAGCTGTAGCCGCCAGCCTACGCCACAGCCACAGCAACGCCAGATCCGAGCTGCGTCTGCGACCTACACCACAGCTCACGGCAACACTGGATCCTTAACCCACTGAGCAAGGCCAGGGATCGAACCTGTAACCTCATGGTTCCTAGTCGGATTCATTAACTGCTGCACCACTATGGAACTCCTGTTTTCATTTCTTTTGGTTGGATAGCTTGGAGTAAAATTTCTGGGTCATATGGTAACTCAGTGCTTACCAGTTTGAGGATCTTCCAGACTGTTTTCTAAAGTGGGTACACCATTTTACATTCCTACCAGCAATGTGTGAGGGTGGGTTCTGATTCCTCTACATCCTCGTCAATGTCTGTTATTCTTTATTTTTTGTTATAGTCAATATCTGTTATTATTTATTTATTTTTTGTTTAGGGGGTAGTTCATTGTGATTTTGATTTGTCTTTCCCTGTGATTAATGATATTGAGTATATTTTCATGTGTTTATCGAACACCTGTTTATCTTTGGGAAAATGTCTCTTCAGGTCCTTTGCCCATTTAGAAAACCTCACTTGGGCTCTTCTTTCCCCACATTTCTTCCCTCTCCGTTAGAATCCAAGGTGCCATGGTAATATCTGACCTGTCCTGTGGAGCCAGTTACATAAGGTCTCTAGGTTTCTGCTTCCCCTTTTCGGGGCATCGTGGGGTTTACACCACTATAGAGAAGCCCTCTATTTCTTTAATGTTCCTCTGAATGAAAGCCATTCAATTAGCAGATATTTATTGAGCACTTATATACTAATAGCTGACATTTACTGAGCACTTGCACTGGTCAAGCGCTGTGTTAAACACTTGCTGTGCATTGATCTCACCCCTCATTACAGCCCAGCGAAGTGGTGCCGCTCTTGTCCTCATTTTATAGATCCAGAAGACACACAGAGCCCAAGTACTTTGCTGCAGTCACGCAGCTAGCAAGTGGCAGAGTTGGAATTCATACCCAGGTGTCTGCCTCTGGAGCCCGGTGTTGCGCCACTAGGCCATGCTGCCTAGCACTGTGTGCTGTGTGCAGCAGGGGATATAAAGAAGTGTCAGGTCGATCTGTGGGGAGGAAAGATGTGAATACACACAGAGGCAGCCTTGATGCTAAAAAGGTAAAGGAATTCAAGGCAACAAAAGAAAATCTGCCATAAACCAGAATGTGATCATTGCTACGAGGGATAACGAGGGGGAGATCATCACAGACCAGGGTAATCAAGGGAGGCTTAAGGAAGGAGTGAGGATTTGACTTGTGGTTTTCCTGCTAGTTAAGGAGACAGGCTGAATTCCTTTGAACAAAGTAAGAACTTGGAGGTCACTAGTAGACTGATGCAGGTCGCAGCAGGGAAGTAAAGAAAGGAGTGACTGTTAGTAAGGACTGAAAAAAGGCATCTGAGTGATCCTCCAGCTCTGAGCTCCCCCTGTGGCTGGAGCCTGGAGCAGATGGCCTCTGGCTGGAATACCTTTACTAACTCCTATGCTGGACGCCTAGAGCCGGCTCATCTCGTGCGTTTTTCCAATTCGAGAACTTCATATCAATGGAATCAAACAATATATACTTTTTTCCACGAAGCAAAATGTTTTTGAGATTCATCCATGCCGTTGTGTTCTCAGAATAGATAAGAAAATGAAAAAGCAAGTCATAGGTTGTGAGAAAATATTTTTTAACGTGTGTGTCTGATAAAAGGACTGGTATCATGGATGCTTTTCATTTACAAGCTTTTTTTTTTTTTCAGTTTTCACAAAGTCACATGTGTAGTCTTTTTCTTAATGCTGATGTCTTTGGTGTTATTCTTAGAAAGACAGTATTATCCCCAGTATTATACAACTCTTCTTTTATAATTTGAGGCATTTTTATAGTGCTAAAATTTTAAATCAAAAATTAAGGTAAAATTAGATCTAAAATGAAAACATTGTCTTTAATCTACCTGAATTATCTTTCAAAAATATAAGCGAATTATCCCAGTACCATTTATTGATGTTCCATGCTCTCCCTGCTCCGATTTAAAATGATTACTAATCAAAAAGTTTGGATACTTTGGTCAATTCTGGTCCTTTTATTTTGTCGTTCAGCCTTGGAAACAGCTGAATACTCTTAGCAGCGCTAATATCTTTTCTGTTTTGCACCCCATGAATACTGTCTTCTCTCTCTGTCCCCCCTTTTGTTTCTTTCTTTTCTTTTTCCCCAATGATATGTTGAAGTATAATTAAGCCATCCGCCTTTCCCCACCAGATCATCTTGATGTTATCTTTGAGTTTAGTGAGAATACTTTTTCTTTTTTCCTCCCAAATTTACTGACGAATGATTAACAAGTATAACGGTATGTATTTAAAATGTACACTGTGATGATTTTTAATGGCCACACCCATGACATATGGAAGTTCCTGGGCCAGGGATTGAATCTGAGCTGCAGCTTCAACAGCCCCAGATCCTTTAAGCCACCACATTGGGCCAGGGATCAAACCCACCCCTCTGCCGCAGCTCAAACCACTGCAGTCAGTTTCTTAACCCACTGCACCACAATGGGTACTCATATGATGATTTGATAGACATATATATTGTGGAATGATCCCCAAGACCAAGATAATTAACACGTTTATCACTGGTGAGAATATTCTTTATTTTAATATTGAGGATGAGTTTACTTGTTTACTTGGTAAGAGTGAGACAGAAGCAGGAATATTGAAGCTTATAGAGGAGTTCTGTGGTGGCCTAGCAGTTAAGGATCCAGTGTGGTTTTTGCTGAGGCTCAGGTCACTGCTGTGGCATGGGTTTGATTCCTGGCCCAGGAAATTCTCTGCATGCCACATACACAGCCAATGAAATGAAATCTAATTGCTAAAAAAAAAAAAAAAAGAAAACCTAATAGGAAGCCAATAATTCAGTGGCCCTGATCTTCCCAATGAGTAGAGGGAAAATGAGCCACTTTTTTAGATCACAGGGATCTGATTTGTAAATTGCCTTTCCCAGGATACAAGCCTATAGGTGGGTCCAAAATAATTATTAATCATTCACAATAGTTCTTAGTCATAATTGACTCATTTACACAAAGAATTGATTCCCATATTTGCTTTAACCAGACCTAAGGACTAAACAGACTTAACTTCAAATAAAGAAGACAGGTTAAAAGGGAGCATTAATCTTACTTACGGGAAAGTTAAACAGTAAAATGATCTCCGTGTAACTTTTCTTCCTTTCTTCCTCTCACCACCCCCCATTTCTCATTGTTACTACACTTGCAGCATATGGAGGTTCCTGGGCCAGGGATGGAACCCACGCCTCAGCAGCGACCCAGACCACTGCAGTGACAGTGCTTGATCCTTAACCCACTGAACCACCAGGGAACTCCTGTGTAACTATTAGTAGCAGTTTGTCATTGATTTTACCCACGAGGCAAGCATATAAATAAACGCCAAGAGAAAGAGCAAATAGAATACCTTCTGAACTCAAATTTTGTCATAGGAATGAGGGTCAGAGATAAAATTATGATGACCCTAAACAGACACAGCAACCCGGGAAGAGAGGGAGTTGGAGAAATGGCTCATATGGCATTCCTACCCGCCTCGGTGTAAGGTCTCTCTCTGTATTTCTTTTGTCTTTGGGGAGATTTGGGCTCAGTTTATTTAAGGATAGGATTCTTACATAGAGTGTTTACATGGCTCAGCTGAAGTAATAGACAGGAACACTTTGCAAAGGCTGGCATGCTTGAAAAATTTAAGGGGTTATTATCATGCTTCTGAAAGTATGAAGAAGACTAAAGAAAGGTTATTATCTACTGAAAACTGTTGATAGTGGGACTTTAAAAAAAAATTCTTCATTTCCCCTTGAATAACCATGACTAACAGTTTGGTACAAATTTTTTTCCAGTCACAGTTTATAAAACAAAAACTCTCACTCACAAGGATATAATAAAGAGTTTCTTTTCCCCAGTTCTCTGGGTCTGGACCAAGGACTGGTTGGTTAAGCAGCTGTTCTGCAGAAGCTGACCTCTCTCCTTCCCCCACTTCCTAGTCTCCGCCCAACCGGCCAGCGAATTAATAAGGCTTAATGTCCATCTCGTCTTCGAGTCAGGAATTAATAAACCATAGTCTCATAAGAAATTGTTTATATGTTTATGGTGTATGAAGTCACACTTGAAAAACTCCATATTCTGTTTTATAAGCAGAGCTTCCTCCCCACGGATCCTGTGGCCTTGTGGTCCTACGGCCTTGTGGTCTTCTTCTTTGTACTCTGGTGTCATCTGTTAAGGACACTGAAGGTCAACTTCTAATCTTACTTTCTGGTAAATAAATGGCCTGAATGGCCGGGATGAACCTCTCCATAGTTCAATGCCGTGGAATCAGGTGGAAAGCTAACTGGAGGGTCCTTGGAGGAGGGAGAGAGCGCGGTTAGCCCATGGTTGACTTGCACGGTTGGCTTCCAGTTAAAATAATTGGCGTGTCATGCTTCCTCCCTTTGGAAGGTATGACATTTTCAAAACCAGCTAGCGCTGTGAGACTCGATCCTAGCTCTTTGACATTTGGGCATTGCTCAGTGCGGTGGCGTGTGTTTCTCGACCCCTTTTGTTCATAATGGGGACAGTAATGTCTATGGCGCACGTCTCACGGGGTCATTCTAAAAGTTGTGTGTAGGCTCTTGGACTAAGATGGCATTGGTGGCCCGTCTGGGCTGGGGAGCTGCAGCAGCTGGCGTGCGGCTGCGGAGGCGATTCTGTCATATGCTGAATCCATATACTATCAGGAAATAGCTTCTGCATCCGTTTGTCCAAAGACAACTTTTTCCACTCCCTGCAACCTTCTGTAACCCAGTAAGATAACATGTTCATTCACACACAAGATACTCCAAATTGCAACAGTTTAAAGTGTGTTCTTGGAAAACTAGTTCTTGAGACAAGAACCGTAGGTTTTCCCATTCCAGCTGCAGCATTTCGCTCCCCTCTGGCTAGGCAGTTATTTAGGATTGAAGGAATCAAAACTGTCTTCTTTGGACCAGATATCATTACTGTCACTAAGGAAAGTGAAGAGTTAGATTGGAATTTACTGAAACCAGGTATTTATGCTACAATTATGGATTTCTTTGCGTCTGGCTTAGCTTTTGTTACCGAGGAAACACATTCAGGAGAAGCAGGATATGAAGATGATGCTGAAGTTGTGGCGGTGAGTAAAGAATTGTTAGATACTGGAATGTAGCCAACTGTGTGGGCAGATGGAGGAGATGTGATCTAGAAAGGCTTTGAAGATGGCATCGTGAAGCTGAAACTCCAAGGTTTTTGTACCAGCTGCCCCAGTTCAATCATTATTCTGAAAAATGGAATTCAAAACATGTTGCAGTTTTATATTCTAGAAGTAGAAAGTGCAGAACAGGTCATGGATGATGAATCAGATGAAAAAGAAGCAAACTCACCTTAAAGTAATTTGAGTTTTCTTTGAGCCCAACAGTCAGACTTGTTGATAGGATATACTAAGTTGTTATTATTCATCTGCTAAGGAATCTGAGGATTCATAAAAGATGCCCATCAGAGAAAAAAAAAAGTGGTATGTAATAATAAATGTGATAGGGCTTCGTGTAGCGCCAAACACCATATATTCTTCTAAGGGGATGGTGCCCTTTGATCTGCCAACTGGGGAAAACAAAAGCACTAAGTGTCTTGAAATCCAGAGGTCAGAGTTTTAGCTCAACTTGTACTTGCTCAGTCCTTCACCCAACATTTCCAGTATGTGTTTACTGAGAAAATGGCTAGAGTGGAGAACCGCTAGCTCCTGGCTTTGAAGTCAACTTGTGGGACCAAGAGAGATGCTATATGCAGTAACCTTTTAGCTAAAACTGGCCATCGCTGCCCTTCTCCCCTCTTAGGCTTCAGACCCCCACTCTCTTCCCCCAGGCCCACAGCCTCACATTCCCAGAATTGTGTTGGACTTAGCAGAATCGCCCCAAGCAGAATGCATGGACTTTGAGAGTGGGGCTTGGTGTGGGGGAGGGCCCAGGGCTCTCTGGTGGGGGAAGGACAGAGCAGGAGTGACCAGCGAGGGAGTGTCCGCAGATACCCCAGCAAAGTGGCTTTGGGAAGGCACAGCAGAGCTTTGGGGAGGTACAGTTGGCTATCAGCACTCCCAGCTTGACCACAGATCTAGTTTCTGAGCCCAGTGGGGGCAAAGTGGTGGTACATGAAAGAATGCTTATCAGTTGGTTTGATGGGGGAAGAGGCAATAAGTAAAGCCCTGATTTGTAGTGTTTAGCAACTCTCTGGTGTAAATACTCCCAGCCACCCTGGCTGAGTTCAAGCTACCTGTGTGACGTCATTGGGCACAGAGTTGGGAAAAGATGTGCAGTAACACACCAGAGGCAGTCTTCCCACCGTAGAGACCCATAGACATCAGTAGCTTCAAGTGCCTTGATGAGAGTGAGTGTAATAAAATAATTAAGAATGATGAGGTTTAAATATCAGTTACCCTTTGTTTTTTAAAACATTTTATTGTTGTTGGTTTACAATGTTCTGTCAATTTCTGCTGTCCAGCAAAGCGACCCAGTTGTACATATTCTCACATTATTCCTCCATCATGTTCTATCACAAGTGGCTAGATATAGTTCCCTGTGCTATACAGCAGGATCTCACTGCTTATCCACTCCAAATGCAATAGTTTGCATCTACTAACCCCAAACTCCTAGTCCATCCCATTCCCTTCCCCTCCCCCTTGGCAACCACAAGTCTGTTCTCTATGTCCATGAAGATTTTTTTTTTCCTGTAGATAGGTTCATTTGTGCTATATATTAGATTCCTCTTACCCTTGTTTTAATAGAATTTATTTAATTGTATGCCTGGGTAGTATAACTTTTAATAGTGGCAGTGTTTAACAACCATGCGGTAAAACTCCTGAAATTTTGACCCTCGGCTCTTGTGAGCCAGGGACAAGCTGGGTCCAGAGGAGGACAAAACGCTGCATATTAGCAGAACACCCAAGCTCTAAGCACAGTACAAGGCTCCTGCCTCATGTTTCATCCCCTCCCCTAGCGGGCCAAGAGTCCTAAAATAGGTCTGAAACAAACAGCTGGGCTTCCTTAACTATCACGACAACAAAGAATAGAGTAACAACAACAGCAAAATCCAGACCTTCACCCAGCTGGCTTAAAATCTCCACCTTACCTCGTGGCTAACCCATATCCATCCAGCAGAGAACAGGTGTGGGAGGAAGGGTGAGCTTTGAGATATAAGAAAGATGAGAGCTTGGACGGTGTTGGAACAGATAGGGACTATCAGAGAAGGTTCTTGAAGCCAGGAGCGGTATTTGGATGCTGAATCCTTAGACTAAGGAGAGGAAGCAGGGAAATGATGGGAAGAAACCAACACCTTGCCTTCACGGTTCTGCCCTCGGCCAGTTCTGGCACAGTTTTTGAAGAACCACATTCCCTCCTGAGATTCTTATGGGAAAGGAAAAAACTTTCTGTGGTCTCGGAAACATGGCTTATGAAATAGGTCTCCCAGCACTGAGGCCACAGAGCCGGCCTCAGCAGCCATAATGAGACACAAAATGAGACGTGCCTGAGGTCTGGGTCCTACCAAACCCTGCCCTGCTGAGTGCATATGGAGAGGAAAATGACCAAATGCCATTTCAGCCCATTATCAGTCCAATCTCCTCCTTCTTGAGCGGGAGCAGAGTTAGAAATCTGGTTCTAAAAATAACATTGTAATCTGTGTCCTGGAATAATCACATCTATCTAAAGCCAGCATGCCACACTATTGCCTTTGGAGTGGATAAGCAATGA
>PVHT020004020.1:1709468-1719498 GCA_004024745.2 Catagonus wagneri
TTTGTAAGCGTGGCACCACTTGTCAGCATTCCTCAGTGTGCTTTGAAGTCAGATGCCCTTTGATGAAAACAGTGTGTTATACCATAGACCAGACCGTGTCTGTTTTTGGCTTTGGAGTATAGGGGTGCTTAATACTTGGAGAAGATCTAATAGAGGAATAGCTAGATTTATAAAGATAGTTCCTGGCAGGAAAGAATGTCTATACTACAGAATTATTTACCACGGGGTCCCTTTAGAGCATTGCAATCCAGAGTATGTTTACAGTATGAACCACTTTCCCCCGGCTGATTGTCACAGCACTTTTCAGGGGCACATGTGAGTTAAGGGAGCTGCAGAGACCACCAACCGTATACCAGCTGGTCCCTCTGCAAGAGGGCACTCGGCTCTCCCCTCCTGCACTCTCCTTCCTCTTCCCCAGGAAGAGAATTGTCCCCTCCACAGATTGCTAGGCAGTCTAGTGAAGGGACAAGCTGGCTGCCCCTGAGAAGGGAAATTTTAGTGGAAGAAAATAGAAGAGTTCCTGCTGTGGCTCAGTGGTAACGAACCTGACTAGTATCCATGAAGATGAGGGTTTGATCCTTGGCCTCGCTCAGAGGGTTAAGGATGTGGTATTGCTGTGAGCTGCACATTATCATGCACCATCACAAGTGACCAGACAGAGTTCCCAGTGCTATACAGCAGGATCTCATTGCTTATCCACTCCAGAGGCAATAGTGTGGCATGCTGGCTTTAGATAGATGTGATTATTCCAGGACACAGATTACAATGTTATTTTTAGAACCAGATTTCTAACTCTGCTCCCGCTCAAGAAGGAGGAGATTGGACTGATGTGGCTCAGCTCTGGCTTTTCTTTGGCTGTGGCGTAGGCCATCAGCTACAGCTCGGATTGGACCCCTTAAAAAAAAAAAGGGGGAGTTCCCTTTGTGGCTCAGTGGTTAACGAATCTGACCAAGAACCATGAGGTTGCAGGTTCGATCCCTGGCATCGCTCAGTGGGTTAATAAGGATCCGGCGTTGCCGTGAGCTGTGGTGTAGGTTGCAGACGTGGCTCGGATCCCGCCTTGCTGTGGCTGTGGCGAAGGCCGGCGGCTACAGCTCCTGTTAGACCCCTAGCCTGGGAAACTCCATATGCCACGGGTGCGGCTCTACATAAAGGCAAAAAGACAAAAAAAAAAAAAAAGGGAAAGAAAGAAAATAGACTGGGGGAGCTGGGGGGTGAGTAGAAGGAACTGTGACATCCATCGGCTGAGAGCACCACTGCCTCCCAGGAAACACCCAGCACAGAAAGTGGGGCCCACCCTGTGGGACTGGGGACTCTTGAGGGAGAAGAAACGTGGCCCCCACAGTGTCAGAGCCCCCACCTGTTTACCCCAGCCGGTTTTCACCACCCGAGGGGGTGAATTGAGCTGCCTGTTTGATGATGAGGCAGTGGAGTGGAATGTGAGAATCCTCATTACTGACGTCAAGCTCCCTTTCATTTTATTTATACCAATGACATTGTGACACGGGATCTCATTTTCCATTATATTTTTTTCCCCTTCTGTTAGGACGCGAGTGATGACAAGTGAATTTGTGCCTGGGCCTGGAAAACAATATTTTGAATTAATGTGAAGCCAGGGTCCATACAGGCTTTGGTGTCTGTCTCTGTCTTCCCACCCGGCTGCCTCTCCCTTGGTGCTCACCTGACCAGCCCAAAGGGCGGAAGGGACCAGGCTCCTCTGGGGGGTCCCCCCCCCAACACCACCAAGAAGTGCGAGCTTGAGGCGTCTACTTGCCCACTGCTCGCTGGTGACAGGCTGTTCCTTCCTGGCACGGGCCCTGGAAGGAGGCCAGGGAGCAGTGAGGCTGCACGGCAGCCTTGGCACAGAGCCCTGGCCGCTGTCTGGGCTTGAATCTGGGCTCTGGCACCGGGAGCGTGGTTCCAGCTCCCTAAGCCAGAACTGCCTTCCCCGTTGCTTGTGCCCTGGTGGGGCCCCGCACCTTCTGTCCCTCAGGGTCAGGGCAGGTTCAGGAGCAGAGGTGGACCTGGAAGGAGGAACAGGAGCAGTTAGGGCTCCTTGGCTCGGGCCAAGGTGAGTTACGTCCCCAAGTGCAGAAGCAGCCTTTGGAGGTGTGCCTAGGCTGGAGGAGAGAGTGCTATGTGTGTCCAGCACGTGAACAGAGTGGTCTGTACCCCAACTTCTCACACGATCCTGGGGCCTCAGCCCCCCCAACCGCCACCCTCCGTTGCGTCCCAAAACCTCAGCGCCAGACGCAGTGTCGCCAGTGTGGGACCCTCTTCCCGCCCTGAAGTGAAAGTTCCGCCTGGGTCCCTGCGGACCAGCCACTGTTTCAGGACGGCCTCCTGTCGCCAGCTTTTCAGTGTTTTTCAGCCTCTGACCCCAGCGCAATCTCAACTTCCTTGTACTCAGTTCAGAAGATGTTTGTTATTCAGGATTCTGATGCAGACGCCTGATAAGAGAGGCCTCAGGCTTTCCAAGCTAGTAAACCAACAGAGTGTGAGGATTTGAAAAGCCGAGAGGCCCAAGGACAACCACGCCCTGCGAGGTGGCAGAGCGCCAGCTGCTGTCACCTGAAATCTTCCAGGATATTTAGAAATGGGAGTCAGTGCGTTTTCACTACATTAGCTTCCCAGGCCCTGCTTGTTTTGCTTTGGAAATGAAGGTTTCCAGTAGCACCAACGATATTGGATCTGTGTTTTATTGCGTCTACAGTGGTCCGTACACTTGACTTGCTGGTGCCTTCGACTTCTGGTTGACTTTTCTCTGTCCGTTTAGGTAAAAAATGGTGCAGAGTAACCTGTGGTCTATAAATACAGAGTGGGAAGCCAGAGAGAACACCTCAAAAGCTGTCCTGGGGAGTTGCCTTTGTGGCTCAGTGGTTAACGAACCCAGCTAGTAACCATGAGGACGTGAGTTTGAACCCTGGCCTCGCTCAGTGAGTTAAGGATCTGGCGTCGCCGTGAGCTGTGGTGTAGGTTACAGACACGGCTCAGATCTCAGGTTGGTGTGGCTGTGGTGTAGCCGGCAGCTGGAGCTCTGATTCGACCCCTAGCCTGGGAACCTCCATATGCTGTGGGTGCGGCCCTAAAAAGACAAGGACAAAAACAAAAGAAAAAGAAAAAGCTGTCCCGATGTCTCACCTTTAACTGACCCACCAATAGGAGTTGCTTGGGTCGGAACGGGCTGCATGTACACAGCTTAGGGGCAGGCCTTTAGAATTCCACCGCAACAGCCCACCTGAGACCCATTCCTGAAAGCCCGTGCCTGTTATGCTTCCTCCTAGGTGCTGGGCAGGAGGTGGGGGGCCAAGGGCGAGGGGATATGAATGAGACGTGGGCCGTTTCCATCCGCCAAAAAATTACAGACGTGACACAAGGCTGTGGAAGTAATCACTGGTGCGGAAGGACAAAGTAGACTCTGTGTGCTCAGGGTAGGGCTAGACCATCTCAAAGTTCCGTAGTGGGACACTGGGGTCACTTAGACACCGCTTTCCCAAGGCTCACTGGAGGGACAAGGGCATGAAACTGGTGGTCAGACAGGTCAAGTCCTCCCTTGTGAGCTCTGTGATCTTGGGAAGGCACTTAAACGCGCCGAGCCTCAGTTTCTCTTTCATCTGTGAAACGGAGACACCGAGCCCGTCACATGGAGTTCCTGTGGGGGTTGAATGAGATCAGGAAGACAAGCACGCCCACAGCATCGAGCACGTAGCAGGGCCTCGCTCGCCTTCCCCGTTTGGGCTGGGGATGGGAGAGCCTCACAGAGGGTCTGCTTTTTTAAAAAATTGAAATGTGGGAGTTCCCGTCGTGGCTCAGTGGTTAGCGAACCTGACTAGCATCCATGAGGACGTGGGTTCGATCCCTGGCCTTGCTCAGTGGGTTAAGGATCCGGCGTTGCCGTGAGCTGTGGTGCAGGTTGCAGATGTGGCTGAGATCTGGCGTTGCTGTGGCTGTGGCGAAGGCCGGTGGCTACAGCTCCGATTGGACCCCTAGCCTGGGAACCTCCATATGCCGTGGGTACAGCCCTAAAAAGACAAAAAGACCAAAAAAAAAAAAAATGAAATGTAGTTGATTTGTGTTATGTAAGAACATATTAGAATATGTATTCATTTAGAATATATACTTTCTTTTTCAGATTCTTCTCCATTATGTTATTAGAAGATATTGAATATAGTTCCCTGTGCTATACAGTAGGTCCTTATTGATTATCTAATCTACTTTATATGTAGCAGTGTATATATGTTAATCCCAAACTCTTAATTTACCCTTCTCCCCTCCCTTTCCCCTTTGGTAGCCGTAAGTTTGTTTTCTATGTCTGTGGCTCTATTTCTATGTTGTAAATAAGTGTATTTGAATCATTTTTTAAGATTCCGTATATAAGTGATATCATGGAATCACTGGTATGGTGTTTGCCTTTCTCTGAGTGTGATAATTTCTGGGTCCATCCATGTTGCTGCAAATGGCATGATTTCATTCTTTTTTATGGCTGAGTATTATTCCATTGTATATATATGCCACATCTTCTTTATCCATTCCTCTGTTATGGACATTTAGATTGCTTCCATGTCTTGATTATTACAGTACAGACACTGAACATTGGGGTGCATATATATATTTTCAAATTGGACTTTCAGTCTTTCTGGATATAATCCCACGAGTGGGATTGCTGGATCATATGGTAGCTCTATCTTTAGTTTTTTTAAGGAGCTTCCATGCGGTTTCCACAGTGACTGCAGAGAGGGTCTGCTTTTAAGTCTTAGCCCAGACAAGTGGTTCCACTGCTCTGAATTTTCTTTGTGATAGGCTGTGAAGGTTGGGAAAGTGTGTGAGGACTGAGTAGACAGGACTGTGCTGATTAATATGTGGGGTGAAGGGACAGGGAGCCCCCGGGCTCAGGGACACAGTGTGGGGAGAAGAATAGTCGTCTTGAGTAGGTGTTGGAAGAGAAGAGCTGAGGAACACGGAAACATGGCTAAACTGACCCTTCCCTTGCCCTCCAAGGTGGAGCTGAATTGGGGGAGGGGCTGCCTCTGCCAGGACTCTTTCTTAAGTCTGCCTTGGAGGTTCATGATTTTGTCATGCAGTTGAGGGGGGTAACACTGAGGTACGGTACGGGGTCCATACCGCACTCTGCCCTGAGCCAGAGTCCCCTGGACAAGGCCCCCAGCCCTTGTCCCATCCCCCACCTCTGTCACAGCCCCAGCAGCCAGCTACCCATAATCCTCTGGGAGCTGTTCTGCGTCTTCCTGTGTCTTGTGGAGACTGGGGTTTGGATAAGCATGGTGTGGCATTCCTGTCAGGAGAGAGCTTTCATCAGTCGTGGGGAGGAATGTGTGTCTAATTCAAAAAATTATCTTCGTGAAGACATTGAAATCCAAACGTCTTAGCTTTCTAACCAAGCCAAGGCGGAAAGGGAACCTTGATGCCGTATCATACGCATTAGGCCTGAAAGAGAAGAGTGAGTTGTCGTGTGAACAGAGACACCGAGGCATCTGTGCTGGCTTCAGAGGGGCTCGAAGCAAAAAAGCAAGGCTGGTCAGAATCTACCCAGGATCTGAAACTCTCACATAGCTAAGAATTTTGCCCTCTTCCTTGACTATGCTATTTACCCAAGCTACTGATGAACAGCAGTGGCCTATGTCTCCTGATCCCCCTTCCGGCTACACACACACACACACACCCATTTATTCCTGTGGTTTCTCAGCAATGGAAAGAAGAGAGAGGCTGAGACATGGGGTCGTGAGTGATTTTCACTCTGAGTGGGTGAATGAGGCTTGCCTGTCTTTTACGCTGTCGTTCATGGCTAGAGGCAAAGTCCACACAGTGGGTGCCAGAAGGACTCTGGAGTCTCACAGCCAGGCTGGCTCATGAGCAAGGTATGGTTAGAAAAAAAAAAACGACCAATAAATATGCATTGATTGAATACCTACTATGTGGCAAGCATGGTGTAAGGCTTTGGGTCCTTGCCTTCACAGAACTCGGAGTCTGGTAGGAAAGACAGATTTTAAGCAAAGAAACACCAACAGTTATGTGATTTGCAATTGGTGATAAATGCTGTGGGTTTTTCGTAAATGGCCTTTATTATGTTAAGGCATGTTCCCTGTATTCCCACTTTGATAAGAGTTTTGATCATGAATGGATGTTGGACTTTGTCAACTGCTTTTTCTACAAATGGTGATAAATGAATGGCTATCAGGAGAGAGAATAACAGTGGGGTTTAATATAGTCTGGGGAGCTAGAGTCGAGGAAAGGCTCTCTGAGGAAGTGACGGTTAAGATAAAACCTAGAACAGTTAAGACAAAGCCTAGAGCAGTAATTCTCAAATGTTAACGTGTATTGGAATCACCTGGGGGGTTTGTTACAAAATAGGTTTCTCGTCCACCTCCCACCCCAAGGTTTCTGAATCAGTAGCTCTGAGGTAACTCCCAAGAATTTGCATGACTAATAAGTTCCTGGGTGATGCTGAGGCTGCTGGCTTGGAATCCAAGCTCTGAGAACCACTGGCCTAGAGGATTGGTGGGAATTAGCCGGGAGAAGACCAGTGAGCAGAGGGAACAGCGTGTGTTAGCGCCCTGATGTGGGAAAGATCTGGGGGCAGCAGTTAATGGAATGGTCAGCATCCTTAAGGCAGTGACTCAGTAGACCAGCAGCTTGAGGTGATGTTAGAGATGAACCTGACTCTCATCCCCATCCTGAAACTCACTCCACCCAGTGGTAGCATGTCTAAGAAAGATGGTTCCGTTGCGCTGAGGAGATGTCCTCCTGCGACGTGGGGCTAATGGAGCTGTGCTAGTCCTGAGATATTGTGAGACTAAATGGGATAATGTATGCAAGGGGCTGAGTGCAGGTCAAATGCCCAGTCCATTCTAGTTTTCTTTCCTCCCTCTCTCCCCTGGCCTGAAACATGGCGCCGTCTCAAGTTCCCTGCTTTAGCTAGGGGGACATGTTGCTGAACTGGTGCTGTCCTAGAGCTGCAAGCAAAAAGAATTCATGTGGAAGGGGTCCATGTTACCTGAACTGGTGTCCAGTTTCGCAGTTGAGGATAGATAAGAAATCCGGACACCACTTTCAAAGAGCAGGTACACGCGTGCGTTTTCCTACATTTCATGGGATTCCTTAGTGTTGCAGGATTTTAAGCCAAGGAAAGCATGGGTTTGGGATTTTGGGCCAAAGTGCACAATTGACATTAGGCTAGTGTAATTCCAAGTACATTTTTTGAGTCCTCCCTCTGTGCCAGGTGCCACGCGAGGTGGTGGGAAAACAGAAGTAGGTGACCAAGGCTGGGTCCCTGCCCTTGAGTTGCCCGTAGTCTCACTGGGACATGGACACGTGAATAACACGGAGCAGTGGGATAAAAGCCATAAGAATGGTCTGTACAAAGGGCAATAAAAACTCAGGAGAGAGAGCAGTTTGCCTGGGGTAATTGGAGGTCACAGACAGAAGTGACATCAGAGCCAAGCCTGGAAGGGAAACATCTAGAGAATGAGCAGAACTGAAGGGTAAGGGAACAAATCTTTAAGGAACTTTTTTGTTATTGTTTTAGACTCTGACCTAAGTCACCATTCTGAGCTTCTAAGGTACATGGCCACATTGTGTTGAATTTGATTTAAAATATTGCATAAATGGTTATATTTAGAAACACATATGGAAACAATCTGAAAATATTTCTCCTCAAATATAGTGCCATGTGCTTTTAAGAATTTGCTATTTCTGGATGAAAATGTGAAATATGGTTTGGTCTTCTGAGACTCAGAAGAAATTATATCAGCACTCCAAGTGAAAATAAGTTTGGTGGTTAATTCATTCATTTTCTGCAGTAAGTCAGTCAACAAACATTTAGTTAGAAATTTCTATTTTTGAAGCACTGCAGTAGGTCCTTTGGGGGCAACAAAGACATTTTGTCCTGCCCTCAGGACTCTTCAAGCCTTAAGAGTGAGAAAACCGCCTGGACACAGATAATTCTAACACAAGTGGGTAGTAAGTGATATGAGTAAATACCAACCAAATGCTTCAGGTATCTAGAGGGGACAAAGAAGAAGCTAATCGAAGACCGCAAACATCATAGGAAGCTTGACCATTTATGGCGAAGCCGTTTGCACTAGACCTTGTAAGGGTGGGGAGGGATCAGACATTCAGAACCCAGGCTGGGAGAGGTATTCCAGGCAGAGGGAGATTTTTAACAAAAGGAGTGGGAAATCACTTGTAAGTGGCACTTGGTCCCATTTAGTGGTATAACTTAGGGAGAGAGCTAGGTAGATGTCAGCCTCACAGCAAGGTATTTTGAACTTGATGCTACAGGTTGTGACTTCTTGGAATTTGAAATGCCAAGCATTTGTCTCTCGGTGCCTTGTAGGCTTGTTTTAGTTGGCATCCCAGGCCTGACCTTTGTCATGCATACTTTTGTTCAACCCCTAGGATATATTTTAGAAGATCAGTCTGTGTTTGCTGATAGTAAAATTGAAGTGTGGCTCCAGAGAGCTGCAAGGCCACAGAGTGAAAGTAGACCCTTTCTTTGGAAGTTTGTGATTCCACCTCTGGAGGTCGAAAGAAAGGAATTTTGTGTCAGAGGCCCTTGAGGAAACAGAGGAAAGCTTGTCCTGTGCAGGGATGGATGGGTGTGGGCAGGGGTAAGCAAAACCAACAAGGGATGGTAGGCTAGTGAGAGCCGAGAAGCTGTTACCACCTGTGGGCCAATGGTAGCTTGCTCCTAGGAGGATGGTGGGACTGAGAAAGAGCTCTGTGTTGCCATAGCGACAAACAGCTACTGCATGTGCTCCCGTCCTGTGCTGGTACCTCCCTTTGCTGAACCCTGCTGACTGCAAGCCAGAGGCTGAGGGGCCCATGATGTATTCTCTACAGGTCAGCCTCCCAGGGCACACAGTCGGGGAGGAAAGCGTGGACAGCCCATCTGGAGGGGCAAACAGACGATCCAGCACGATCCTCTTTAACTTTAATATTTCTATGATTCCAAAACAATAAACAATTCCAGACTTAAGCCTTCATGTAACGACTGTATTCCAGACACCCCTATTATTCTCAGGAATTTTTAACAATTAATTAACGCAGGGAAGAGATTAGATTCTGGATGAATGGGTGGCTGGCCAAGGCGTCTTTGGTTGAGACGGTTCACTAAACAGTAACTCAGGTGGATGGCAAGGTAGCCAAACACAGGGGTTGGGCCAGGTTTCTTCATCGTTGAATCCTTGCTACTGAGCACTGCCCGGACCTTCGTGGACCCCAATAAATGTTTATATGAATCACTTGTGATAGATGAAACATCAAGAACACCAGGCAACGTAAAATGTGAATCTGGGGTCCTAGGTCAGGAGAACCCCAAGTTAGGGTCGGGAGCTGACATTCTCAGGCCTAAGAGAAGCCGACAGTGTTTGTTTTTCTGCTTCTAGTCCTTTTTAGGTCAAAGCTTCTGGCACCTCCCAAGAAACAAAGGCCATTTCATGGTGCTGGGAAGATAGAAGATAGTCTTTCCTTTCAGTCTTTTAATCTTTTCCGGCCTCTTAAAAGGGCAACATTCTAACTTCTACATCCCAACCGCCCACCATTCATTCATTCATTTATTCATTCAGTGAACATTAATTGAGTGCTTTTGTTTTTTTGGTCTGGGAATCCAAAAGTGAGGCAGAAACAGTCTTAGCCCTCAAGGAGCTTAATCTGGTAGGAGCTATAGACACGACATAGGCAGTGCAGCGCTAGTGCTAGGCCTGTGGAATGCAGGCCACCAGGGGAGCAATAGAGGGCCCCCCTCCCCAGGTTGCAGCTCCCCGAGAAGGTTAGTTGGATCCTGAAGGACTGCCACCTGTTTACTTTATCTCTGGCATCCATCCTTGCCTCCTCCCTCCACCCCGCAATAGGGAGGTGAGGAAGCAAGTCCTGGGAAGTCAGTAAATGTCTTGCAGGCCTGGCCGAGGTGGCACTTTATGACTCAGATGCAGTCGCACCAAAGTGCCATAAGCCAATCAGTGAACTCAGTGGAGGGGTCATACACCCTCCCCCCCCCCGCCCCGAGAGAGAGAGA